>JAAAKE020090655.1:0-20873 GCA_010014785.2 Anisolabis maritima | reverse complement strand
GGGAATGATTTTTTTTGTTAGGATTGAGGGTTTTTAAGCCTTTAATTTAAGGCTTTTCCCTCAAAAAAAAAAATCATTATTTGTGATATTTATTAACGCAACAATTTCTCTATCCCTGAAACAATTCTTAAGCCGTTTTTTATTGATCATCATTTCAGTTCATTCTTATATTTTTATTCAAAATTGACTTAAATTTCAATGATATTTTATTAACATAATTCAATTAAATTTATTTTGAATTCAAATTTTATAATAAAAATATAAATGGCAGAATGGCACAAGACAACAATCGACCCAACCGAACTATTATTTAAAGTCCAAATCTAGCCCTGTCCCATGGTTCAGATGTAGAATCCTCGCTTCACGTACCAAAGGTCAGTGGTTTGCTTCAAGAGGAACATACATTTATTTAAATGATATTGGCTACCATAATATAAACCATTTATTCTAATAAATAAGCACGGAATCGAAAAGGCCTCGGATGACGTAAAAGACATGAAAAAAAGTACAAATCTAAAATCTATATCTAATTACTTTAGAGATATAATTAGCCATATACAAATTTGGTCTATTGATCAATTAAATAACTTTTGCTATAAATTATTTATTATCTTATAGGAAATCCTATCGGTGTAAATTATAAAAAATTTTTCAAACAAAAGTTAATTTGAAAAGAACAATTTTCTCTTAACTATATGTGTTTTTATTTATCCTAATAAATATCTCCAAATGAATAACCTAAGCCCCACTGGACACATCGGATGACCCTCTTACTTGTTCAACATTCATTTAAATGTTTTAAATTGAATTTATTTTGAGATGAGCCCACAAACAAAACATGGATTCGCACTCTTACCTTTTATGGTTCAAAGTCTAACGCCTTGTTAGCATATATTCCCTTTATTAAAATAGTTAAATTAGTTGGTGGGCGAAGACGGGGGGGGGGGGGGAAGGCTTCAAATGCATTAATTATTTTTTTTCTTTAAATCATATCATACTTTAGAAAAAAACAGATAGTAATATAAATTTCATAAGAAGTAAAACTTTATTTTTTTTTTCACTGGGAATATAAATCGATTTGGACTCAGAAATAAATAATTCTTTTATCCTAGCAAAGTAGACTTAACTTTTCCTTTACTAAACTTTTTTCGTTTTGTTACTTTTTCTTAATTATAATAGCTGTTATATAGAGTGAGAAAGTATTGCGATCGCAAAAATGCTGATAACGAGACTTTAACGGAAATACACGTTTTGATGTCCTCCAAGTCAAAAAAAAATGGGTATCACAAGATACTGATCTGCCTGCCTGTCTCTGTGTGTGAGTGAGTGTGTGTGTGTGTGAATAAAATTTCTCAAAAAAAAAAAATTATATTTAAGCTAGGTAGCTACGTAGCTTTCACTTCGAAACTTTTCTATCAAATGTACCAATCGGTACTAGTACTTTACTTATGCACTCTTTTTAGTTTTGAAATTTATTAACCCTTATCCACCCCCCCCCCCTCATCAAAAAAATTGTTTCGGGCTCACTTTACTCTTGTACGTTTTTAAGTTTTTTTTTTTCTCTTAAACTATTCAAACGATTTTGATCAAATTGGGTGTACATATAATATATTAGAAAATATTTAAGATGTATTAATCATCATAATCATTTTCCACCTCCAAATTTCCCAATTCAATCCATTCTCTTTTTTAAAAATTTTCTAATGAAAATAAATAAATAATTTTTAATAGTGTAATAAATTGAAGTTCTTCCTAAATATTAGAATAATTCCCGAATAGCTGCTTGATTCAAATTTATAAATGTTACTAAAAACTGAATTAAAAATAGTGCATATAAATTTAATTATTTTTTTTTTAAATAACATACTTTAACTACTTAAATAAAAATAACTAACACTAATGACCACTTAATTTAATTTAAGTGATCATTAGTGTGCATTATTTTTTATTCCATTTTATTTGCTAATTAAATTTTTATAATTCACTGACATTGTATTTTTTAGTGACTGCCGAAAGCCTGATAAATTAAAGAATTATATATATTGACTAATTATAGATATTAACTAGCCCCAGAACGTTTGACCGATATTTTTCGTCTAAACCTCAATCAGAAGCCATTTTCCAGTTAAAAATGGACAAAAACTAGTTTTCCAAATGCATATGCTTATGATGTTTTTAATTCATAGCACCAGAAGAGCTCATTTGTGAAAACTTATAAATTAGCATCTGTGTCTGCGTGATCCGCCCTGGAACTTTTAACTAACAAATTAAAATTAAAAGCCACAAATAGATCTGATTTACATTTTAATAAATGTTTTTTAATCGCATTTGCTTTTACACGAACTGGGAAAATTCGCTCTCGCCAAACGCCTACTGGCTGTTTGATAACTATTTTTTTATATTAAAAATTTGGCATACCACATCTAAATTAAAATAATCTTTCAGCATCGTCATTTTTTAAAAAAATCCTCACGATAAAAAAATATCATGAATAAACGATTTTAAATTGTCCTTTTAACAAAAGTGTCAGACGACAGAAGAGAATATAGATTTACATATCCAAGATGATCGATGACGATGACTTGGCATTTGAATTTTGGTCCTTCGCTTTTTTTCCATCACTTTTCTACTCTACTACTTTTTAGTAATCCTTCCTATTCGCTGAAAAACTCAACTTTAAGTCATTCATAATTATTCCTTGAGAATTAGGACATGCTACAACTTTAACAAACAAATGCCAAGATGTTTCGTAAAAAAAAAAAAAAAAAAAAAAGATTCTATTGTTTTTAATAATGTGGATGGGACTCGTGCCAAGCGAACCAAAACGATGGCCAAAATTAACGGGCGGTAAATTAAAAAGAAGAAAAAGAAGAAAAAAATTAAATAAATTCCTAAGAGGCTATCTCAAGCATAGCCGAGAACAATTTTATGCTAATAAGATTTGCATTCAAGATTTATTAACCAGACTCAATTCAAAAGGAGATGATTTCGGGGAAGAAAGAAAGAAAAAATAATGATACAACCATCACAAATTTATGTTACAATTTTAAGAGAAAATTAGGAATGGGATTCACAACTTTTGAAAAAAAAAATCTTTTTTGTTCAAATAAAAGATTGAAAATTCTTTTAATCTGCTTAAACTGCTTTAAGCGCATTTTCCCGAGAAAGAGAAGAAATGCGCATAACTTTTTTATACTACATTTTTACAATATGTCTAGACTGTATAAGAATTAAAACTTGGGCTATAAATGGAATCGTAGTTCTGACGTCAATTAAGTCACTTTGCTCATTCCGTGTCGCTTTCACGAAAAACGCACTAAATCTCCCCCCCCCCCTTCCATTTGAAGAGAATTGATATAATATTCTATATACTGGTTCAATTCAGTAACCAATTGAGAATGCCTGCCAATTTCTGGTTTTAATAAATTAAGATAAAAATTAACGTCAAAAATCTTTCAAATTTTGTTCATTTTCGCTTCAAGGTCAAATTATAATAATTGTTTATATATTTTTGGATACACAATTTCATCTTATTTCTAAAGGTCTTCTAGTGGTCCAATTTTCTCTCTTTTTTCGGTAGTAATTCGAGGCCAATGGGATTAGTACAACCACATTTCTAATTTACCTCCCATGACGTAGTTTACGTCATCAGATGCCCCATCCTTCTCTCTCTTTCCAAAATTTATTTTTTAACTTTCCATATTTGAAATTACTTCTCTCTCTCTCTCTCTCTCTCTATAATCGCAAAACAACTTAATCCTTTTCAAATTAGTTTTCTTTTAGGCATCCTCTAGAGAGAGAGAGAGAGACATCTGTCTTTTTCGTACAAAAGCTTCAACGCTTGAGAGGACTTTGTATAAACGATGTTTTTTTGGTTCTTATATTGGAATGAAATGAGGTAAAAGAAAATACTTAACAGATCAAAGGGAATTAAATTCACTCTACAAATAATAATTAATCAAATTAATTTAAACAATTTTTCAAAAACTCTTTTGAAGAAGAGATTTCAAAAACCATTTCAATTTCATTTTTAGAGCCCTATTAATAAAAAACTACTAATTCAAAAAAATATTTTAATAAATCTTTATTTATCTTCACTTATAAATTTTGAACTTAAATAATAACTTCTTGAATCTTATAGAACGATTTAATAAGAAATCTGGAGTGACGCCCTATTGTAGACTTTTTTTGTCTTAACTTCTTTTAAAATATGAATATTTATACTTTCTTCTTTGAAGACCTGGCTTTATTTTCCTTATTCAAATCTTTCTTCATAGAATATATTTTTGGGGGGGAGGGGTCCTATCACTATGCCATTGATTTTATAGTTACATTAAAATTAATGGTATATTAAAAATATTGTTGCAATGATTTTTTCATTAAGGCGGGTATAGAAAGAACATAAATTTCTAGCTGTCAGCGTCTTATATTAGTTGTGGACGTTTTGGCTGCCATTATAAGCCTTCCTCTGCATAGAATGCTAACTAAAAGACGTGTTTTGTTCACATAAAATAATAATAGCAACAATGGACATCTGGCAGTTTTTCCAGTCTTCAATTAGCAAATTTCTGGAATTATTACTTTTTTTTATATTAACGAGAAGTCTATTGGTGGCTGGAGAAAAGTTGGCTGAGATGTGTATTTTGTATGAAAGGACCTTGGCTAAATAAAGGGGAGATGGGCTAATGAGATCTTTGTAAAAGATTTTAAGAAATGAACGATCCTGAAAAAAAATTTTTTTAACTTAAAAACAAAGCCTCAAGAAAATTGCTAATTGAGCTGATGATATCTTTCCCTAAAATATAATTTAATTAATAAACTCTTTAAGATTACCTCATAGAATTTGATGATTGGTAATCAGCACCAATCAATCTAAATTTGAAAGTATAGACTATGACTAGAAATTTAATCGATACTCAAACACAATATTTAATTTAATAATAATCTATAGCAAGCAGGAAAAGCCAAGTCGTCTGCTCCATAATTGGCAAGAGCTTTCAAAATTATTGATCTCACCTTCCTTTACATTTTTTTAAAATCTTTCTAAAAAAAAAAATTATATATATTTATTTAATAAATATTTCAAGAGGGAATGGAATCTCTGTTTAGAGATTCAAAAGCCTCCGGCTATGGAATATTTAGATAATAAAATACCATTGGGATTTAAAAAATTCTCCGCATTAAGGAATTAGCTTTCTTTTTATATTAGGACATTTGGGAAGCAGCCTGCTTTCTTATTAAACAAAAAATTGAATTTATGGCGTCATTTCGAATACCAGTGGCAGGGCGAAATTACAATTAAGATTTTTGGTTCCTGCGATCTTGTATTTTAAGTCATTGTCTTTAATGATTTCAGAAGAATAATTCAGATAGGGAATTGTTTAAACTCTGTCTTTTTAATATAAATTTTAACTTTCATTTTATATAAAAACAAAAGTATAATTAAAAAATCTTAAAATAAAGAAAAAATTATCTAGTAGCACCTCCCACTCAATTCATAAGCTATACTGAGGCCGTAGTTACATCCATTTTGAATTTTAAAACATGACCAACTCCTCTTTAATAAATTTTTCGATTAATTCCTCTAGAAAGGTTATTAATTTCTAAGAAGATTTAACATCTGCGCATGCGTGGTTCGCTCAAGAGCAGCTTTTGAACAATCGAAAAATCCATTAGTGAGTCGAATCTAAATTAAAAATTCAAATTAAATGAAAAAATTTGAATTGATTAAATATTTAAATTAAATATTAAATATTTAACTAAACCGGAATAATATAATCAAAGATGACGAAACGAAACATCTAAGACAAATAATGATCACATTTTTTCCAATCCAGTACAAGATAATAGATTAAATTGAAATCTAAATTCGAATATGGCGTAGGTTTACGAGGGGGGGGGGAGGGCTTTAAAGTTGAATACGATGACACCTAATTAAAATTTTTTTAGGGCACGCCTTTCTGAGGGGCCTTCGTGACACACCAATTTGGAATCTTGTGATTTAAACAAATAGCCGACCCCGAAAAAGGAAAGGTCCGCTTAAGTAGCCAACCGAAAAGCCCCTCGGGCCAAGAGAAGGAGAAAAAAGCCCCTTGCTTAAAATAGAAATATGACTTCCATTAATTCCAGTGAAATCTATTACGCGCTAGCACTAGTATATCTCTATTCGAATGGCTTGTGTCATTTCAATTTACATTGGAATATTAAATCGTGGGTGAAAACGGAGATGGATGTTAATGAGGCGTTTAAAAAAAAAGTAGAATTTTTTTTATCCTTGAAAGATGTTTTAATCTTAAAGACCCAGTTCAGGTTTTTGGAAGTTATTTAATGCTCGTTATCTATGTATCTAAATTAGTACTTAAGTGGAAGAAAACACTATTATTTTTTTCTTTCTTTCAATAATAGCCTTCGTTTTATTTTTTCAAGAAATTGGAGATTCTTAATTCCATTTATTTTTATTTTAAAACATCAATACCTGCTGGTTTTGGAGCAATCTTTTTTTCTTAAAATCTTAAAATAAATCCAAAGTTCAAATTAAATTTAAAAAAAAATTTAAATGAAAAAGAAAATGGAGCTGAGAAACCTAATATAGAAAATCTACATGTAATAACCTATAATTTGGAATTTTAAAAATGACATTGTTATTTCTATAAGTCCAGGGGTTGGGAACATTTTTAGACAGAATTTTGACAAAAAACTTAGAAAAATTATCTTTATAAATTTAATAACATCACCTATGCATATACAAAATGCAAACAACTCTTAACTTTGCTTATAATATTTTGATGGATGAAACAAATAACAATTTTTTTTTTTTTGGAAATTTTACTTTTAATTAGATCAGATATTTAAATTTGATAAAATAAAAAAAAAATTTGTTTTTATCCAAAATAAGAGGGCCCTACTTTTTCCTTAATTCCCATATCCTTTTTTAGATGGAGCTAAACATTAGTTGATATTTGTCTGAATTTTAATATGAAATATTATAATGATCGGTTCCTGAAGAAAGCGGGAATCCACCTTAGAAAAATTCTCAAAACCCCTAAGTATCCAATTGATCGACAATAAAGTACTATGCAATCGCCTGAAAATTTCAAACTTTACCCTCCTTCCCTTAATAAAATAAATTTATCATTATTATTATTATTTTTACTATTATAAATGGTATGGAATATTGGAATAATTTTCCTGAAAAAAAATTTGTTTATTAATTCCATTCAATTCACTTTAATAAGGCCATTTGTAGTATTAAAAAAAATCACATGAAGGCGATTTTTTTTAACCTGGGCGGGTTCTTCAATTTATTTCCATAGTTTCTAAAAATTATGTTCCCACTTTACGAAACCCTGTTTCGGAAAGAACTGAAAGGAAATGTATTTTTCTTCATCTCTCTCTCTCTCCTTTTGGAGAGAAAAAAATTCTAAATATTCTCTCTCCTGATTTCCGATATTATTTATATCCAGTCCAAGTTAAATAGTTCAAATTCATGTCTATAAAAGTCAAATTTATTTATTCTTTTTATTTTTCATTGAAATTGCAAAAAAAAATCTTCACTATGTTTCGAATTCTTACACTTCGTTTAAATCATCATAAAATTCTCTTCCCCGAATTTAATTAAATGATATTTGCTACGAATTAATTCAATAAATATGATCGCATAACTTTTATCGTCACAATGGACATATTTTTCGTATATGTCCGATGTTGAAAAGACAAAAATAAAACAATCCAAAATTTACAGGTTATTTAGACCTAATTTTTTGAACAATTTCAACAATTTCCTTTCCAAGGAATTCAATGGAAATCATAAAATAATTTTTAAAAATAAAAAAGTAAAAAAGAATCTCTAATTTTTAGATAATTTAGGTATATAATCAAATTTTAAAGATCCTGGGTTTCGATTATTTTTAGAATCCGACCAATAATTTTCGAGTAAACGCAAGACAAATAATTAGAACCATAAACATACCATGAACCACCGCTATCTTGTTTTTTTTTGGATTCACGGGTTTGAGAAAGGCAAAGATTTGTTTAAGACAAATTCAATTATGTGCTGGAGCACAAGCAAAAAAATAAAATAATTTGGCTACCTTTTTATAAAAAATAACATGTCAATCCATTTTTTTTTAAATTCCAATTTTTTTTTTGAGCTATAAATAAATACATTGATAGAATATCGAGCCAATACTTATAAAAAACATCTCCTGACAGATTGCCTGTACAGTAAGCAATGCAATAGAAATGTCAGCATAGACATAAATTAGATTTCCTGCTAGAAAGCAGCAGCAGATCTCGTTCTTGAGTGATCTGCAATCAAATTACTATTAAGGAGAATTTTTATTTTTTTTACTGTCGTTTTAAAATTCATTAGATCAGCTTCTTTTATTTGAAACATAATAAGAATAATGGATGGTCATCTTTTTGCTCTCTCAGGGATTGAAATAACTTAAATTTTTTTGGAACACTTTTTGAGAATTTCTATTTGATAAATAATTCAAATTTTTAATTACATATTTGTTATATATCCAGAGAGCGCAATTTATTTTCTGATTATTCATTTATTAAAAGTTGAAACATTTTTATTAATAACTCTTTTTTTTTTTTTTTTGTTCTAGAAATATCCCAAGCGTGAAAATAAATGAGAATCATTTCTTTTCAGGTCCATTTATTATCTCTCCTAAACTTGATTAATTCATACCCAATAAATGTTTTTTTCCCTCTTTGGTTTCAAAACTTAAACATATAAATATTTAATTAAGATGAGAAGAGATTAATAGAGATTCGTCGGTGAGGCTAATGACCCTGTCGCTGTCGTTTCCTGACTTCACTCTGCAACTCCAACTCCAAGGTCGATTGGTAACTAACTTCACGCCTTTTCCCAAGCAAGAGCCTCCATCATGCAATTCTGGAGGCGGCAGGCAATAAATTACCGATTAGAATACTATTTAATGGACAAATGATGATCGATTATTAAAGATGTCATCATTTAAACAAAAAAAATCTAGGTTACGTTCAATTGCTTCGTATATCTTTCAATAATAATATATTCCAATAAAAGAATTATTTATGAGATTTTATATAACATAATTATACATAACATGTTTTTTTTTTTTTATTAGATTTTTATTACCTGTGGTGATATAATGAATATCAATTATAATTTGAATAAATCAAAATTCAATTTACTATTATTTATATTTACCTATTTATTATTTGTGGTTTAATTGAATATTTGAATTATTGGACATTTTAGATATGAAAAAAACATTTCAGGATCTCAGAGGGACTTTTACTCTCTACCTCTACTCTTGAATTTTTATTTATTTTTTGAATATACAATAGTATAAGTATTAATATAACATTATATATATATATATCTTTTAAGTTTTGTCCATTGTAAACATTAGTAAAAGTCGATGGCTCTTTTTCGGACCGATAAAATTTACTTAATTTAATTTAATTTTATGGAGTGATGGGATAGATGTAGGCAGCCAAATAAAAGCCTCTATTCCATTGAAATATGAAACGATTCGGATAAAATTTACCCTTCCCTCTTCAGTCATTGTCATTATTTATTTTACTACTATTGGCTACCAATTAATTAAATAAATAAGGACGAATAACTTGTATTGCAATATACCATATTTATAGTTATTTATTTTATAATTATATATTTCACTGATATTTTTGTAAAATTTCACTAATTCAATAATTTTCACTAAGAAAAAAAAAGACAAATTTTCAGATGAAAAAATTTGGTCGAGGATAAAAAATTTTAAGAGAAAATTAAAGGTTTTTCACATTAGTATTCTACTAAAAAAAAAGTTCAATAACAGTGGCGCAAATTTTTTCAGCGGTAACTATTCTTTTTTCCCAGAGAAATTTTATAAAATTGTTTAAAATTTTGGTCGTTTGACTCCTTTCTTTGCTCACTGATCTGAATGCTACTTATTCTATATAATAAAAAATAAAATGTCAAGGATGCCTCTGGGAAACCAACTTCACCACTCCTCTAAAAATCCTGACTCTAGAGCTTCAAAAATAGACGTTGAAGAAAATTTTTCTCTTCTCATGCTAGTTCGCTTCTTTGGATCCAAATTCAAACCCCACCCACGTTGATATTTAATTGGACTAAAAACACCCATTTAAAACATGAATAAATCAGACTAACGTAATGAATATAAATTGAATTTTATTTTAAATTACAACAAAAAATACTTCCTTTGCCAGGTTTTTGTTCTCCCCTCTTTTTCCAAACTACTTATTAATAAATCATTTAATTATTGTACAGATTACTCTCATCGTTATATATATTTTCCTCACTTAATTTCTTTAATTAAACGCAAAATTTTTTCTTTAATTAAAATAATAATAAAATATTTAATGAAGATGATACGTACTATACGTCATCTTTCTTCTTTCTCTTTTGCAAAAGGATGAAGTTAGCTGTAGAGGAGAGTTCAGGAGACATTAAATTTATACAACACGCGAGTGAAGTCAGCCGCGATGGATCTCATTAAAGAAAGACCCCAGTTGATGATAATGATGATGATGATGATGATGATGCTATTGAAAGGTCTCTTGTAGGTCATTTTCTCAGCAGCCTTGAAATTAACGCTTGGAAATTAATGGAGGGATCCCGGACAGGACAATATCGAGATAATCGAAGAGAAAAAAGCCTGGCACTTTTCGATCATTAGTTAAATTAATATAAAAAAAATCTAATATACAAAGACGCTTTCGGCGATGATAGAGCACGAATTTTAGTACAATACGAATCAAACACTTTTCGACTACCTCATCTCAATTGTTTATTTATTCTGTATTTAATTAAACGTCAGTATTGAGAGGGTGGAGGGCTGAAAGACTGCCGACCAATTACATCACGCTCTGGGAAATGATGTTGCTATACTAATCATCCACATAGTCAGATTTTCACAAAAACACCATGGCTGTTCTCTCCCGGTGCGAATACTGTCCGTCACCGATGCACAACACTCTACTCCTACGTCGACATCCCACTACTAAAGTTACATTAAGTAAAGTATAATCAAATTTTTATTTGTTTGCTCAATTTGAATACGGGCAGACCGACAGACAATAAAGAGTTTGTTGACGATAAAAAAAAAATTAAAACAAATAGATCTCTTTCGGGAATTTTATTTCCCACTGGATTTATATTACACCTGTATCTCTTTCTTATTTTTTTAACCATTTGGGAACTTAATCACTTTTTTCCTCACTTCGAAATCTTAGACACATGCCGTTGCATGGCTTCCACCTCAGTGCTTTCTACTTGATTTTTTTTCTTTTTTTCAACCTCTTAGTTACATGGAAAAAATTCCATATCAAATTGCTCTTGATAAAACAACTACTAAATCACAAATAGTTTCCGTTTTTCTAATAATTTTAATAAATATATTATTCTGCAGGAATGTTGAAAAAATATTTTTAATATTTCAAAGGAATTTTATTATTATTTTGCTAATAAGAAATTTTTTTTAAAACAAAGACGAGGAAATATAAAAGTTATGATTTTTGGATAATACTTGAATTATTAAATTAATTTCACTAAAAATTAAGTCTTTTATACTTATTTTTTATTGATTGAATTTTTCAAAAATATTAATTTTTTTTTGCCCTTTAAAAAACTAGCTTTAATTTTTTTTTACTAAAGCCCTTTTTTTCATGCTGTTAATGTCTTTATTCTTTACGATGCAAACTCGAAATCGAATTTTATTTAACTACAATTTAATTATCTTCTTCAATGAGAAGCTTTTTTTACGTCTTTTATTTCTCCATTTTATTACACTTTGAGGAGGTGAAATAAATTTGATCTTCGTGTTGTCTTCCCTACCCCCTTCCTCTCTCTCGTTTTCCATCTCATTTTCTTGGTCTTGTTTATCAAGCAGGCTGGGTCAATTTCCAACATTTGATATTCAGATTAAACACTAATTAGGACGTCGTTTCGGTTAGCCTACTAACATAAGGCCTTTTGTTATTTATATCGTTCTGATAACATTCTACGTACATGTTCATGCTACATGCCACGGTCTTTTATTTTGGAATTTATTTTATTTAAATCTGCTACCGCCTTTTGTATTGACTATAATAATGAGTGGATAGGTAGAATGACTCTTCACATTCAAACAAAGTGTATAAATTTAAAATTTAAGCTTTCATGTTTTTTTTTATTAAGGTACACGCCCCTACACTTCCGTTTATACGATATAACTTTTTATATTTAGTTTTTATTAATTCTGACCAGCATTTTCCAATTTGACTCTTGTAACTATATCTCAGGATGTACAAAACATGAGAGTAGGAATCATAAGAGTCTCGGACTCCAAAATAATTGTTATTATATAAAAGTAAAAAAAAATTTTATATTTATTCTTTTTCATTGATTAATAGAAAAAGTTCAACGTGGTCTGATTTTTTAAATGCATTTTTTTGTTGTTTGTTAAAATTAGTTAAGCTGCTTACATAGCAGAGATTAATAAATATTTTATGCATTATTTTTCCCAAATGCAGACCTGGCCGGAGAGAAGAACAACAGCCACCAAGATCTTTGTTGATAAGCAAGGCCTAGCAAGGCTTAACCTCGGATGGGTGGTCCCGAAGAAAAATACTGTTGAATGCCCGCCGGAGGCCATCGATAGTGATTTTTCCTATATTCGACATATAATTGTATAATATATAGTCATAATGGCCTCAGCAGCCGAAAAAAATTTTTTAATTTTTATCAATAAGATTTTTTTTTAGTCTCTTCGGCATCTGAGGCCATATAGACTTTAAACGATCACAATTAGATTATATACGTACACATATTCCAGATATATATATTTAAATCCATTGGTATCCAAAGGAATTGATATAAATAAATTTTCATCGGACTGGCTGGGATCCGAACCCACACCCCTTGGCTTTGAAGATTATCAATACTGACAATGTCAATATCTTTAACCTCTCGGCTACGAGGGTGAGGAGGATTGTTAAGGGTTAATTAATAAAATTTAAATAAATTATAATTTAGTAGAATAAATAAAATTAGAATTCAATGAGAGGCACAAAAAACACTATTTCTATTTACCAATTCTGTCACGTGGCTTGCATTCTTACATTTGAATATTGACCTAAATATTTTGATTAATAATAAATAGTTTTCGACAAGAAATTTAATAAGTGTGCATGTGTGGCCCGCTCTGGAGAAGATCCAAAGCAATGAATCGAAAACGCTATTTAAATTATTCATATTGAAATTTGTTTTGGTTCCACCGGGGTCATTTATTAAAAAAATTATATTTGGATCAGTTTTACATTTGTTCTCTTATTGGGGTTTAGTAGGCTATATTTTAAATAAAAAATAAGTGCAAATAAAATATTTTTTTAGTTAGGTACTTAAAGATTAATGGTTTTATAGAATAAGTAAACATGAGAGTGAAATAGAGTATTTATATTTTATGCTCGATATCAAAAAAAAAAAAAAAAAAAATTGATGAAAAATTTATTCTTTCTAGAACGACGTACTTAAAACCATTTCCTCCCCTTTTAAGATGTTTTTCTATATTTAACACAAAATAACTTTTTTGTTTCTCTTTGAAAATCTCATAAACTATTAGGATTCTCATAAAAATAGGATATTAAATTTTAATGAGTATAAAATTTTTTCCTATTTTCTTAACTATATTTTTACGAGTAAAGATTTTATATAAAGCCTCAAAGTGATGAGAGAGCTGAGCTATGTGCAATATCCTGAGGAGATCAAGATAGATTGCTCATTAAAGAAAGGAAATAAAGAGAGAATTCCAAACACCTTTTATTTAAACCTCTGAGTGGCCTCTCGCACCTAATATCGCCATGTTTATTTTGTTTGTTATATTCAGAATACATCTCTAATTAAAATTTTTTCAAAAATCCTCTTAAACAAATTGAGTCAAAAAAATAACTGGCTTGACAAATGAAAATAAAAGTTTATATATAAGCTTTTAATTAAGGCCCAAAGTTAACATTAATGGCAACAATTGAACTGGTTCTTCATTTGAAATTCATAAATGAAAAATCAAAATCTCTATTACTAACTTAAGCGAGCAAACAATACCCTTATTCAAAATTGTCCTATTCAATTTTTGTTTGAAAAGGTTCTTAGGATTTACTTCCTGGTGTAGGAAAGTCTTATGCCATTCTTGGCATATATTTTTTAGATGAATAATTACAATTCGCTAGTGTTTCTATAAAATGTAGGTTATTTTTCTAACGGAGGTGACAAATTATTTATTTATTGCTCATTTAAATTTTAATTAAATTTATATGAATTTTTATATAATTTTATTTATAGTAAAAAAGTCACTAAAATATTTTTCACACTTTATAATTATATAGTATAACGAATATAATTTACATATTTAATATTTAAAAAAAGAAAATAAAAATAGCTAGTTAATATAAAAATAATTTTATTAAAGTTACAAAAAAATTAATTTTTTTTTATGAATTATAAAAATTTTTTATTTTATTGTACTTAATAAAAAAAATATTCAGATTAATGGCGTAATTTATTGGGGTGTAGATGAGACAACTCGTCCAAACCACAATGAATGCTTTTTTTCTTTGTAAAATTTTTTTATAATTAGAAGAAAAGAAGTTTAAGATAAAAAAAATAAATACTAGGACTAAAAATATATTTATTTGAAAAATATCTCTCATTGAAAACGAAAATTAATAATACATTTAGAAAATGAAAGGATTTTTCTCAATACGGTAATTCCCAAATGCTGATTGCTATTAGAATTGATCGACGTGTAGTCTGTTCATCCGACCTGCCCCGCCCAAATGATCAAAATTTCTAAAATATATTTTATTTATTTATATGGAAATATAATAAATAGTAAATTTTTTAAACTAGCTTTTGAAAAGACACAATTTGAATCTGTTTAAATTCTCCTTTAAGCTGCGATTAAAAAAAAAAAGAGATAATTACAAGCAAATGACCTATTGAAAGAGAAACACAGAGAAGGAATGTAGAATTTTATCGTTGCTGATAATGAGTTTTCAAAATTAAAGAAAGTTGTCTCAGTGTTCGGTACGACTTATGTCTGAGATCGAGCGTTTTCAAAACTGAAATATGTAAAGTCCACACATCGAACAAGGCACATTTAAAGAGAATTCTTTTGGCTGGTGTAGCAATTCGAAAGCAAACGAAGATATTTTAAGAGTTAAACGCCAGTCCTATAAATCACATTAATCTTTTCCTGCTTATCTTATTCCTATTGTCGCCTTCCTTGATAATAAATATATTTGTTATCTTTATTTTTCTATATATTCTTTATTTTTGCATATTTTGTGTATTGGCAAATAAATATATTCGTTGCTTTGTTGTATATGAAAAAAGTTTCATGACTCCTGACTTAGAGGAATTGATTTCTCTCAAAATACCCACACTATATTTTTTAAATCTTGATTTATATACCCCTCTCGTAGAAAATATTTTTATTGAAAATCTTCGCACAACTCTCTCTTAGGTAAGAACAAGTGCAGACATACCAGATTTTTTGTTGACATTTTTTTTCTTCCCCATGGAATATGAAAACCTTAGAGGATGGGGAATTTTTTTCGTTTGAGCCGATTTTCAGAAAATTGAAAAACTTTTACATATTTTTTTAGACTCAGGGAGCTCAAAACATGTATTTCCATTGAAATCTCGACATCGATTTTTTGCGATCACAATACTTTCTCTACACGCTATATACTCGTATATTATTACATATATTTATAAGAGAAAGTAAAAAAGAATCAATCATCTTTTTTCATCTATATATTCATTACAAAACTATTTGATTTCTCTGTTATTACAAATAAAAAATATGAAAATATTTTATAAACTCTACACAAGGGAAGAGAAATAGTCGCTTATTAAAAAAAAAGCATCTAATGTTAATTTATTTTTAAATACCGCCTGTTGTTTTTGGTCAGGTAAAAAAGTCTTCTTGGTCTTAAAGTCCGTCTGCCATCAATTCGCTATAATTTATTATTTTGCTCCCTGGAGCATTTCAACAACTTCTGTTTAATAAAGGCTGAATCAAATTTGCCTAGAAGCAAAAGCAGCGACAGACAATTAACCCAGTTATTCAGAGCAATCATATACATACAAAATTCCACCAAACCTGCTAGTAGTAGGTAGGCTATACAAACCCAACTTTGGAGAAGCTTGATAATTGATAATTAACTTTAATCATATTAGATTACTTCCGTTTGAGTGAAAGTAAAGGATTACTAACGGGATAGTGAATTTAATGGAATTTAAACGGAAGATCAAATTGAAAATAAGATTCGACGTATTTGTTCTATCTTCTTTCAAGATGCTTTTTAAGGTATGTTTCCAAACAAATAATTTAAGGCCCAAAAATCTTGAAAAATAAAGAAAAAAAAATACTGAAATAAATAAACAAATATCTTCCGAAAAGCGATTGCGCTGTTTCTACATTTAACAAACAAAGAAGTGGTGACTGTGATGTTTATTTAGAAAGAAATGGGCAGATGCAGCCAAATAAAAAGCCTTTGAATGCTTATTCAGTCAGTGAGACGTTTCGGTTCATCTCTAAAACCATCTTCAGTCTTTGGACCAAAATAATTGCACAAAGTTAATCAAACAGGTTCATATACATAGAACTTTAACAATTATATTCATTTGAATATTGTCCAAGGAAATTACAATGAAAGTCGGATGGCTTCATGAGTGAAGTTTACCGACTGAATAAGCATACAAAGGCTTTTTGACTGCCTCTGCTCATTCCCAAGTTTATACTTTTATGAGTGATTTTTTAAGAAGACAGGGAGGAATCAAACAACCTTAAATTCCCAAATGGGGACCATTAAACTTCAATATTGAGTGGAGTTGACAGTCCGCAGACCTTTCAGAGCCCGACCTGGGCAAAGCCCCTGCTATGAAAACCACCTTTGTTGTTCGATTTTCACATTGTCCGTGCACAACAGTAGCATCGCTGGAATCTTCAACCGAGAGCCACTACTGGAATTAGGTTTATTGAATAGAGTAGAAAAGCGTATTCCTATTTGGCTATTAAATCAAACTCTTTTCTGATCCATTTCGGTCACTGGCCACTCTGGGGAAAAAAGGTGAGAAAATAAATTTTTTTATACATAATAAGTAAAATCATTTTGAAAGTAGTGTGAAATTTGGTTGTTATTGCTTTACTTATTCATCTCACAAGCAAGGCCCTATCCTTTACCCAAACACATTCGATAGAGGGGGAAATTAATTTTAAGTCTTTATCGAGTTCAAAGGCCACGTGAATTCGTTAAATTATCTGCACTAAATAGAATAAAAGATTCATGTTTCTCTCCTGCTAAAACCTTAAATGAACTTGAGGACATTTACTTAGGAGGATTATTTACAGGACCTATTTAATTAAAATATTAATTATAATTAATCATTTGCAATTTTCTTTGAATAATTAAAAACATTTTTTCACATGATATTTAATTTTTTATTGTTATTTAGCAAGAATCGGTTATGTTCGGTGACCTTCATCGAGACAATGAATTTAGATAGTTGAAAATTATGAATACAATTGCTAAATCAAGTAATTTAGTCCAAGGTTCGATTCCTTTTCAAGTCAAAAAAAAAAAAAAAAAAAAGAAAATCTCGAATTGATATTATTAAATTTGATTCAAAGTTTCTTCCTGGTTGACTATACTATAAAATTTATTTTGATCATCTAGAATTGATGAATATGGATGAGTGTTAAATTTCGTCTTGTCTGTCCTTTCTCAGAGATGGATATCGAGTTGAGTGTTGGCCATTAGACTTCCAAATGACAAACATCGTCATACATGAGGCAAAGAGGAACGAAACAAGCGGATAAGAGATGAACAATCTCGGCTCAGCGAAGATTGAAAAATATCTTCCCCCCTCAATTAGTCAGTAGGATATAAAAAGCCATACCGCCAAAAAAGAAAAAAAAAAGCGAAGACAAAAATCTTTTCTAGTGTGGAAAAGATTTAGCTCTGCACGATCGGCCTCATTAGCAACTTTTTTTTTTAATGATGCTATCTATCCCTAGACTTGATTTCTTTGGAGGTGAGTATAAAGTTAATTTCAAATCATTAAGGAGGATCTTTTCTTGTAACAACCAAAATTTACTTTTTTAAATGAAATAACAATTAGATTTTGCCCCTCCTTATTTCTTGATTATATTTCTCAACAATGGAGATTTCTACCCCTTCTCTGATTGATTTTACTTTCCCACACTATTATATTCGCTGAGTGGGAGCGGATATATACAAAAAAAAAAAAAAAAAATTGGGAATAAGATAAACAAACGTCATTGAGATTTGTAATTTTATTTAAGCCCTTTGACTTTCTTAAATATTTATTTATCCAAACAACATACCTAAAATATAACAATAAAAATCAATTTTGCATAACTTGCATACTCAATAGAGCTGTAGTGCGGTCATCTTATATTCTCAGAGAAGAGAGTTAGCGATGTCTAAAAATAGTGGGAAAGTATTGCAACTTCGTTGCCTATTTTTTATTATTTTTGTTTCTCCCTACAATAGATAAAATAGATTCTCATTCCGATTGTGGCATTCTATTTTTTTACTCAGATTTTGAAATTTAAAACAAAATATTTTAGGGATATTAAAAAGATTTCATTTTTGCTTCCCCTCCTTTATGAAAAAATTCTCAGGACGTTCTCATGAACCTTTGGTTTATTATTTTATATTATTTTACATTTTAAAAATAAATTTTTCATGTTAGAATTAAAAATAAAATATCAATAGGAATAATTTTATAAATAGTGCTACATTAACATTTATAAATAATGCTTCATTAAAAAAAAATATTTCTAAAAAGCTTTTCATCTGCCATCGGGAAAACTCCATTCCGCGAATCTCTTCATGTTTTATTCACTTGTATTCCTCGTCTAAAAATATCCAGGCATTTTTGACAAGTGTTACCCTGAAAAGGAGGCCTAAGTGCATCTTTGAGGTGATTAAAATCAATATTTTAAATTTCTTGACAACGGACCATCCCTTGGAGGGATTAAGCTTGAATGAGCTATGAACAAATGAATCCGACAAAACGGTGTAGAACTGAGCTTACTGACTTGTAGACACCCGGTCAAATAGCAAAAACTCTAGGAGAAATATCCTCTTAATTAATAAATTTTTTTTTATTAAACTTGTTGTTTCTATGAAATGAATATTTATATCGAAATGATTTTCTCTAATAAGGATACAGTTGGGATTTAATGGTTAAAATACAAAAAAATACTATTTTGCCATTTATCATGAATATAACAAATTTATTCCCCCAAAATGATTATTGGCCGTGTTAATCATAATATTTTATTTCTCGGTATCTTTTATCGTTTTAAATATTGTATTTGTGTGCGTGTTTGTTTCCCTGGTGAATGCTTGTTTGTGAATCGTTGGGGTTTTTTTTGAGTGTATGTGTGTGGGATTTTGGCCGGATGCCGCGATGCGGACTCCAACCCAACCCAACCCAACCAAACCACCCCAAACCCAAACCCTAAAAAGCCACCCCCTCGAAATTCAGTCCCTCTCCGCCTGCCTGCGCTCCCGCTTCGCCCATTTGGGGTAAAAGGGTGCCAAGCATCCAGATCGATGCTGCGGATGACCTCTCTGGTGTGTTGGTACCCCCGTTGGTTCGTTGGTGTCTGCGCATGCTTTCTCACTGGGCCTTCTAACTTCGATATTAAATATTTTACGAGGCGCCTTTTGGAAATTTACGAGCCCCGCATGTGCGTCTCCTCTCCCCGTGGATCTCTTCAGCGTTTTCAACTCACTCCCCACCCCTTGTCATCAGCTAACTGCCACATTTTTAAGAATTGTTATAATTTTAACTATTCATTAGTCTATTTACTTTTCAATAAAGAGTAAATTCTTTTAAAAATAAAAGTTAAATTAGTTTTTTAAATTTAATGAGCCTTTTATATTAAAATAAGAAATTGAATTATGAATAAATAATAAGAGAGAGAGAGAGAGAAAAGGAATATGAATAAAAATATTCGTGTAAGGTGGAAATCAAAATTCCTAAGAATAATTATACTTTTAGCAATATTTGTTTCTACAATTAAATTTTGTCAAAATACACATTTAAGGGGAGTGGCCGAGAAGTTAGACTGTGACATTGTCATTATTGATAACCATAAAAGCCAAGGGGGGCGGGTTTGGATCCCAGGCAAACCGGTGAAAATTTATTTATATCATTTAGATACTAATTGGTATAAATAAATATGTTTGAACATTATATCTTAAATAAATATATTATATATCGTTTAATGTCTTTATGGCCTCAGATGCCGTCCTTATTTATTTAAATGAATTGGTATCCAATATAATTTAAATAAATTTTTGTCGTTCAGGACGAAAAGTGATCCACTCACCTTTGGTACGTGAAGCAACTTTTATCTCTGCACCAAGGGGCAAATTTTTATTTAATAATTTCATTGTTTAAACTCATATCCATTTTATTATTATTAATATATATCAACTGTTTAAATCACTCATAATTCAAACCAATCAACTCCACTTTGCAATTTTCTCTCAGATGTATTATTATATTATTACTATTATTATAATTAGGTGTATATATATAAATATATATAATCAATATTGTTATTCCAAACCAAAGGATTAAAATTTAATTTTGGAAAACCACCTCGATTTATATTATAATAATGTAATGAAACACATATTTAATATTATTATACTCGTATTTAAATTTTGTTTTTATAAAACTTCATTTTAAATATATATATATATATATGTAAATACATTTGTATTTGGCGGTTTATCTTTGGAGACATTGGTTTGTGAAGGTTGGC
>JAAAKE020090644.1:0-20874 GCA_010014785.2 Anisolabis maritima | reverse complement strand
TCCCTAAAATTTGTCAATCGACTGCAGAATTATTATAATAGTCAAAAACGGGAATTTTAAAAATAAAAAATATTAAGGCAGCCACCAAGAAACGAATCACACCTCTCTGCTCTTCTTTGCTTGCCTCCATTTCCCATGGTGGACAAACACACTTTTCACTACGTTGAGCTCCACAGCAATAACGAAACCACTGTGTGGACCGGTGCTTTTTCACTATACATTTCTCCTGCCCCCAAGATGACAGTATCGATACGTAACAACAGTGTTGCCAACTTTTGCGAAGAATGTTTTCTGGCGGGTGTACGGTTTTCATTTGACAGCCCCTTATATATGTAATATAGTATAAGGGGAGTTTTGCCATCGCAAAAATATTTGATGACAAGATTTCAACGGAAAATCCCACTTTGAGGGTCCCTCAGTCAAAAAAAAAATGAGTCTCGCAAATGATTAATTTTTTTTTTTTAAGTCTTTCGGCATCGGAGGCGATTTAGACTCCGTCCTTATTTATTTATATTAATTGGTAGCCAATATAATATAAATAAAATTTTGTCGCTCACCTCTCACCTCTGACCTTTGGTACGTGAAGCCAGACGTCTAGTTCTGCGTCAAGGATATGATTAATTTTATTTTAAAATATCCATAATAATTATATTTTTAAATTTCGTCCTTTGAACAAACCCAAGGAACTAGAGACATCTTTAGGCCATTATTAATTACATTTACATTAAAAAAAAAAAGAATTTTGAATTAAATTTTATTACATTAAACTATGTTTCTAATCAATGTTTTATAAAAGTATATCTATTTCCATTCTGTATTAATAAAATAAATACAAACTTTTCTAAGATGATACTATTTTTTTTATTAAATAATCAATATTCAATTATTTTCATTAATTAGTTAATTCATTATTATTTAGTTATAATAGAACAAATTTTAATAGAATTCTTATTCTTCAAATGAAATAATAATAATAATAAAAATATCAAATAACTTAAATTTTATGTTTTTTCTTATTATTACTAAATTATATCTATATATTACTATATTATATTTTTTTTAAATTTTATTTCTCATTTTTTTTTTATTATTCAGCAAGCAGATCACTCTCCCTACATTTCCCCCAGTATCAAAGGTTGATACTGATATTTCAACACCCATTGATAACTGTTTAAACTAAAAAAGCACATAGGTAAAGTTTTAGTATTCTTTGGCCAATTTTATTGAAAAGCTTCGTAGTGCATGCGACGAAGGTACCTCGCTTAAATATAAAATTACAGCCTGTTTTTTCATTTTTGAGAAATGTTGTTCACAGACAGACAGATCATTTTGCGAGACCTATTTTTTAGACTCGGGGGACCTCAAAACGTGTATTTCCGTTAAAATCTCGGCATCTAATTTTTTTACGTTCGCAATATTTTCTCACTATATATTTTATATATAGGTAAGATAAAATAATAAAAATGGGTCTCACAAAATAGTCTTTCTGTGAACAAGATTTCTCAAAAAAAAAAAAAAACGTTCGAGATTGAAATGTTATATTTAATGTAGGTGCTGTCGCATGCACCTCGAAGCTTTACAATAAAATCGGCTAAAGAGTAGTGATGTGCTTTTTTTTTTTCAATTTTCTATTGATATATCAATTATTTATTAGATGATCTTTGAATTGTATTAGCTTCCATTCCCCAAAATTGTTGGGACCCACTTTACTCTTGTTCGTTAGGCTTTATGTGATTTTTTCCTAAACAATTCTAACAAATTAGATTAATTTGACTGTACATATAATAAAAAGGATTATCTATAATTAATTATGTATGAATCATTTTCCACCTCCAAATAGTGTGGGACTCTCAATTTATGATTTTAATAATCCCATAGAAAAGATAGGAAGGACATAATAACAAAGTATAAATATTTTTTATTCCTATATTTAACAATATATGAGATTTAATTGTCTATTTAATTAATTTCATCCCTCCCTCCCTTTGGCCGAGAGGTTAGAGATATTGATTGACCTTGTCAGTATAACCTTAAAAGCCAAGGTCTTGGGTTCGGATCCCAGGCAGTCCGATGAAAATTTATTTAAATCAAATTGGATACCAATTGATATAATAAATATGCTTACATCATTTGTATTGTAATTTTGTTTATTATATATCGTTTAAAAGTCTAAATAGCCTCAGATGCCAAAAAGACTTTAAAAAAAAAATTAATTAAATTCATTTTTTTTATATACTATTGATAATTGATAAACATAAATGAAAAATCTCTAAAATGAATGATAAATGATGATTGTGAACCGGCGCCCAGCGCAAAAAATCTTGTGAGCACATAGAATTTTCCTTACCTTAATTAAGAGAGAGTTGTGTGATGCGTGACCATCACACCATATTTTTTTCTTGAGGGGATAGGGTACTTGGAAATAAAAAATTAAAAAAAAAGACCATAATTAAATAACAACTTTAAAAGTTTTAATATTTAAAATTCGTTTAAAATTTATTTTTTATTAAATTTTTTTCATTATTGAATGAAATAAATTTTTATTTCGAGCCAGACATGAACTATTTTTTTCTGGCGGCAGTAGAAACGTCTGGAAAAGATGGTACAATGTCAAAAGCAGAGAGATAGGGAAAATCGTTCCTTTTCGTGAACGCCGATTCTCCTTCTTTTAAAAGACATGATCTTTTCTTCATAAATAGATTGGCAATTGCCCGGTTTATTCAAATTTATTTACGTTCACTATACACTCCTTTTTACTTTGAATCGTATATTCAATATGCAGTATATCTTGAGATTTTATTATTTCTCTAATATTTCTCTTGATAATGAAGAGTAAATTTCAATTAATATTTATATAAGAGTTAACATTTGATTTAGTTACCTTTAAATTTATTTTTTTAATATAAATATTAATGTTAACTTCCTCAACGTTAGCTTCTACTTACCCCCTCTCCATTCTGCAACAATGACCTAAGGTAAAATTTATAGCAGAAATTTATTATATAAATTTACCCCTCTTTATGTCTTTATAGCCATATATGGCAAAAAGACTAAAAAAAAAGAAACTTTTACTGTAATTTAAAACTTGATTTTCCATTTTTTAAGCTTTTCGGTATCTGAGGCCATATACTCTTTTAAACGATACATGTATATATACGTATAACGATACATATTATCCAGACATATTTATTAGTATCCAATTGATTTAAATAAAGATTTTCCATTTAAAATATTCATTTTTTTAATGGTCGTAAGGTAGCGCAGAAGTCAAAAGAACGATTTATCTTGAATAGTTTTTTGATCTTTTTAAGCACTCGTTCCTTTGATCTAGTTCAGTGCTAAAACATCAAATCGCTTGACTAGTTTTTGTCCACCTCTCCATGCAAATTTAGTGATTCTATTTATTATCTTTAATCAAAATTTTAAATAATTTTTCTTGATATATATTAATTTAATTTCTAATCAAGTCTCTAAATTGGATAATTATTGTTTTTATTATCTTAAAAGAACTGCAAAATTTGTAAATGGGTTTTTGTAGCCATTGACATGACGTCTATGCTCCCTTTTAATAATCCACCGATTGTGAAGCGACTTTTAGGGTGGAAAAAAGGTGAAGGTGAAGACAAGTGGTGTGAAAAAGCAGTGAAAAGTTTAGTGAAAAAATTAAAACGTTCAGGTGGATTAGACGAACTTGAAAAAGCGATCACCACTCAAAACATCAATACAAAGTGTATCACTATTCCAAGGTCTGTACTCTCGTTATTTTATTTTATTTTTTATTTCTTTCAATTTTTTCAATCTCCTTTCGATGTCTATTTTTATACTTATTGTAATATATATATATACATTTATATAAATATAGTTTTGTTTTTGTGATGTCCTGCCATTTTCCTTTAGGTAGGTTAGGGACTGGATCAAGGATTTATTATTATTATTATTATTATTATTAATATAAACAAATACATTTTTAAGTTACTTGACCCACAATATCTTTTTATTTTTTAAATTTTATTTAGAATTTAGAAATTTTATTTTTTTTAATAGTTTTGACTAGTACCTTACCCTCCTAATCAAATGTCAAATTTCTTTAAAATTAACAAAATTAATAACTATAGAAATAGAACCCCCACCCCGGGGGCAGCAAATAAAATTTATTTTTTGTCATATTCATTCTCACCAATAAATTTATTGATTGTAAATAATCTGAGATTTTTAATATTTACATTTATTTATACAATATCAATACCATTATTAAATAACAATTAACTAAAAAAGAGCCGAGTACTTTCTGGTCAATATACCTCAATGAAAAAAAAAAATAAATAATTGAATCAAATCGAACTTAATTATTCTTTTTGATTTCATCTTTTGCTTGAGAGCTTTGCATAATTTGAGAATATTTTAAATAAATCACAATGCTTTAGGCACAAGAAAATATTAAAATCCGTTTTAAATTTGATATTTGAGATTTTTTGCGACACTACAATGCTTCTTCGAAATCCCTGAAATGCATGTTACAAACTACTTTAAGGATTAACATATAAAGTATATTTTGAATATTTGCTTGACAATCAAGCAAAAAAATAATATATAGACCCATATATTTTTAAATAATGATTAAAGGTTAATTTATAAACAATTTCCCAAGATTATTTATTATTATTCATGCAAGATTTAATACTTTTATTAAACAATTGATATTTATCGACCCTAGGAAGCAGTCGAGGTGTTTGAATTGTTGACAATAAAAATAAATTTTATTTTTTCCTGTCTCTAGTTACACTGGGGAGGGCCATTATAATAAAAAAGTAAAATCCCCAAAAAATAAATTTGACTTATTTCTTTCTTCTCATCCTGAGTTCTAATCAAATTGCTTCTATTTTTAAAATAGAAAAAATTTATTGTAAATATTACACAATAGGCTATGAAAATTTTTCGTTCCTGAAAACTAATGACTGAAGAATTTTTCTCGACAAATAACCTGTTGTTGAATTTCATTTTGCTGATTCTTTTTCTTTTTCGTTTTTCAAAAATTTTTAGACCTATTAAATATTAAGAGTTTTACTATTTTTCATTATTTAATATTATTATTCATGCAAGATTTAATCCTTTTATTAAACAATTAATCCCTACATAAAAACCAAAAATTATTTTATTTAAAACATAAATAAAATATAACGTTTCGGCTGCTTATTCCATGGTCTTCAGAAAAACTCAGCACTGTTGATATCTTGTAGATATAATAGATGATGAATCAACACCTCTGTTAATGTTACATTAAGAAGGTCACAAAATAACTGGGTAAAACATAGTATTGCAGCTAATCGCAGCAGCAATGTCGATTTTTCATTTCTTCTTGAGGAAGTTAAGAAAGAAGATCAAATGAGGCTAAATTTCAAAAAAAAATATTAAAATAAAGTTTTATATAATTTTTGTGTATAGAAAACATTTTAATTAATCAAAAAATTTTCAAACTTTTGCTTGATCTCTTTTATGTAGTTAAGTATTTCTTTAGTTTTATATTTCATTCGGAATGAGTCTAATTTCCACTTGATCTTGCATGGAGTTGTAGGAAATAGTTCACTGTTGCTTTGATATTTAATAAATTAGGAGGGAATTGAAAAAGTCAGAAGAATTCAACACAGAGAGAGAGAGGGGACCGCAAAATTTCTAGGAATTAGAATTTAGTTTGGGGCTTTTAGATTTTTTGACATCTAGAGATTTCTGTCCCCCCCCCCCGCTCACGAGGAAATGACCTTTGGGTCAGAACCTGCTGGTAACGAGCCTTGTTCTTTGCAGTTTACGCGCGGAGCAGAGTCGGTCCGGAGCGGGGGGGAGCGAGTCGACCCTCGTCGGCAGGTACTCAAGTACTTACTAAGTACTCCTCATTTTTTCATTAATTAAAAGTCCAACCATTTCGCGTTATAAATTAGATTTTCTTGGGTCGATTTAAGTTTTTCGAAAAAAGGGCATCTCAATATATGGAATCATTTATTTTCATTAGTTTTTGTTGTATTTTTGCATTTACTAAGTGTTTTATAATTTATTTTTTGCTGTCTTTTATATAATTTTTCTATGTTGCATTTTGAAAATGATTTATGAATTAAATCAATAATTTTATTAGTAGACACATTTTATAAGCTAATCATTAATAGAATTTCAATTTGCATATCAATTCTTATTCTGGTAGTTTATTATCTTTTCCTTGATATTATAAAAATAAATACTTATTATCATAAAAATACAAAAGGTATGTAGAATTATTCAAAGAGAATGTGTTAGTCAGGAGAGTAGCAAGCAAAGAGAGGAGAAGAAGAAAAATTAATTTTTGAATTTTTTTTTTTAATGCAACTTATTTTACTAAATTGAATGAAATATACTAAACTATAGATGTTCAAAATTTTATTAACAAATATGTCAACTTTAAGTGCTAAGAAAATTCTTGCTACGCTCTTGGTTAGGGAGGAGATAGATATAAATTACTTGAGAAATTGATAATCAGTAACAATTAGAGATATTGAGATAAATTAATTAAATCCGTATCCTTAGAATTTTGGTATCGCCTCATCACTAATATATATCAAACAAAGTTTAAAATTAATACAATTCCTTCTATAAATTCTAAAATATAAATAACTTTGTCAAAATTTTTAATCAACTCAAACCTCAAAATGGTTTATTTTTTAAAATAAAAAAAGTATCTTCATCCACATAGCAATCGTGAAACCCCTGAATGAGAAATTATGTCTATCAAATGCAGAAATATAAAAATATAATACAATTGTTTATTGCATTGTTTATGCAATTACATTTATATTTGCCTCCTATGGGCCTGTTTTATAGGTATAGCTAACTAAATAATTAACAAGTTAGCAATGAAATCAATTTATTTTTTCTGGATAACACTTAATAATAGTTAACTATTCCTGAAAACCGGCTCTAAGTAATTTTAATTTGATATACCTTTTTCCTCAAAATAATTTAATTAATTAATTATTTATTATATATATTTTCTTCCCAAAAACTCCTCAATAATTATTTTAATTTTCTGTAGGTCGTTGGACGGACGTCTTCAAGTTTCCTCCCGCAAAGGACTTCCGCACGTGATTTACTGTCGCTTGTGGCGCTGGCCTGAACTTCAATCGCATCATCAACTTCGTGCTTTAGATAATTGCGAGTACGCATTCAACTTGAAGAGAGACGAAGTCTGCGTGAATCCTTATCACTATACTAGAATTGAAACCCCGGCATTGCCAGCTATCCTCGTTCCCAGACATACCGGAGCCAGTACTGACGGGAGCTCTACCGATCAGAATAATTGTTGCCTTTTGATTGACAACAACGATTTCGGATCGGTGCCAGATAACACAACATATAATCCATCTAATAATCCCACAAACGGAGTTCGAGTTCAGACAAGTGCAGTATCTTCACTTTCCCCAACCACTTCTACATCCACAACAATTACAGATAACAGCACTTCTACTATTAGTACAGCGCCTCTCCCAACCAACCATAACCACCAAACTAACAACCTGGAAGGCTCACGACCAGCACCACCTACAGAAACCCCACCTCCGGGGTATATGTCCGAGGATGGGGACAATATTGATCACAATGATAATATGAGTAAGTTCTTTAATTTGTTCAAAGTATTTTTATTAATATTATAATAATACATTGTATATACCACTTCATTTTAATCTACTTATGATATAAATAATAAAAACTTACATTCCCATCCACTTTATAATCTCTTCACATTATCATATATCTAATCAATTCATTATTTAATTTGAAATCATTTTCAGGCCTACATCGTCTCACACCAAGCCCGCCAATCGATGCTCAGCCTGTAATGTACTGTGAACCAACTTTTTGGTGTTCTATCAGTTATTATGAACTTAATACAAGAGTTGGCGAAACTTTTCACGCATCACAGCCATCAATTTCAGTGGATGGTTTTACAGGTTAATATTAGTATATAAATTGTAATAAGCAGAACATTTCACACAGGCCCTGAGAAACTAATATTTGTGAGGATTTAAAATAAAATCCCTGAAATTTAATATTTATTCGATTTTAACATATCTATATTTAATTGAAATAATAATTCATTACCTTTCAGAACATATATATATATATATATCGGGCCTTTTGTAATAATGACCTTTTTATAATGACATTAAAGCTGATGATGCGATACTTTCTGATCTCGCAGCATCATTATAAGATATCAGTAACGCAGCAAAATTGGCTTAGTTTGTGAAATTAATGTATTGAAAAGTTTAATAAAATATTTAGAGAACTAGTCAAAATTATTATCTCATTTAATTGAAATAATAATTCATTAATAAATAATATTTCAAATATTTTTTTTAAGTCTTTTTCGGCCATTTAGACTCTGTCTTTATTTATTTAAATTAATTGGTTTCTAAATATTTAGATATCACCAAATTTTCTTAATTTACTAGATGAAGAATTTGTAATATATTTTTTTATTATTTTTTTTATTAAATAATAGCGATTTTTTCCACACTTGAATATTTTCATTACATAAAATTTTAATTTGGAAAAATATAGTTAGTATTGGCCTAATAATAATAATAATAATAATAATAATAATAAAGTTAATATAAAGGATAATCGAAAAAGTTCCCACCGGTTTTTACGCATTTTTCTATTATTTCCACTAAACTTTATTAAAACAAATGTGTACCAGTTTGATCGATAACTTTTTCCCATTTTTTTGGTAAAACCATAATCCCGTTACGGGGCGAAAAATTGCGATAAATGATTTTCACAGGCCTCTTTTGAAGTCACTATTACACTATTAATGCAGTTCTGTAGAGAACGAAACAAAGGGTAGTCTGATGATGCAAGATCTGAGCCTTAGTGGATGCATCAAAACTTCTCAACCAAGCTCTCTCAATTTTTGCCGAGACGTCAAAGATGTGTGTGGTCTGGCGTTTTTTCTCATGATCAATTCCCACCTCTTTATTTATTATATATTACAAATATATGAATTTAAAACTATTGACAAAATAGGCAGAAACTTTTTCAACTACCCATTATTTATATATAATTTAACAATTCTTGGTTAATTTATGTGAATTGTTTCAGATCCAAGTAATTCTGAACGCTTCTGTCTTGGACTGCTCTCAAATGTTAACCGAAATGCAATCGTAGAACAAATTCGTCGTCATATCGGTAAAGGCGTTCGTCTCTATTATATAGGTGGGGAAGTGTTTGCAGAATGTCTCAGCGATTCTTCAATCTTCGTTCAATCGCCCAACTGTAATCAACGCTATGGCTGGCATCCAGCTACTGTATGCAAAATTCCCCCTGGTCAGTAAGGAGTGGGATGTGCTTACTGTCCCAAATATAAGCTTATCTACCTCTAATATTTAAAGGTAGTCAGTCTCCAAATTTGTAGGTAAAATTTTATAATAACTACATTCTTCTCTCGGATTCTAGAACTTTTCTAGTTTTAATGCATTTTATATTTTATAACATTAATCGATGATATTTATTTTAAAATTTGTCAAATTATTTTCAGATTGTAACTTGAAAATTTTTAACAATCAAGAATTTGCTGCTCTTCTTTCACGATCTGTCTCGGAAGGATTTGAAGCCGTTTATCAACTTACAACAATGTGCACTATCAGGATGTCATTTGTTAAAGGCTGGGGTGCAGAATATAGGTAAATGTAATTATTTAAACATTAAAAAATCCTAAATCTTATTAAAATTCCTGTTTATTCGATTTTTTTATTAAAATACCTTAAGAATATTTGCACTTCAAATTTGACACCATAAAATTTTATCCAACTAAAAAGGGAAGGTTCTCGGATCTTCTCGAATAGGTTATTTTCTAAAAGATTCAGAGGTATAGATTTCATGTGTTAAAATTTTTGGCAAAATCGCATATCGTAAATAACAACATAAAAAACGAAAGATAAAAATATAAACTGATACTCATGATAAAACGTCAGAGAAAACAAGCTGAAATGATGATTTCCTACCATGTATGACTACTTTTTTATTTTTATCGACACTTTCATTTACTTAGTTTACCAATCTTTAGAAACAAAAATGATGCAATTTTCTTTCACAAGAAACATTGCCTCCTCCTCTAGTTGTCAAATCATAAAAATACAATAAAAAAAGTGAATTTAGAGGGTTTTGAAAACGCGATATATAAATTATAACAATTGATGAATTTTGTCTCATCAAACCCTCATTTTCAACCCATTTATTTATATATTTAGTTTTTAGAATTTTTTCAGAATAGGAATGATATTAACAGATACATTTTTTCTCCTATCAGAGAGCTAGTACCGACTTCATTATCTTTAATAAACAAATATATAGTCTATTTCTATTTAAATCTTATTTTGATATTACATGTATATTCTGGTTTCAGACGTCAAACAATTACATCCACACCATGTTGGATTGAACTTCATCTAAATGGACCGCTCCAATGGCTAGATAGAGTTCTAACACAAATGGGTTCGCCTCGACTCCCTTGCTCGTCAATGTCTTAAAAAGCCGATTTCTCTTCTGTTTCTTTTTTAAATCTATTTTCATTTTATTTACTCTCTTGCCTCTTCCCAAGCTAAGTACACTAAATTTAAAACTTTATTACTTCCTCGCATCTCCCAGAGTCGTTTACATTCATTTTAATTAGATCTGTTGATTTACTTTTTAAATTACATTTTATTAATGTAGCTTTTACATAACATACTTTTGGTGCTATGTCTGTTTCTACTCCCAAATAATTGTTTTTATAAATAGATACTGATTAATTGCCCTCGGATATTCATTTTGGAATTCTGATGCGCAACACTAAAGTAAAAGTTGAATCAATTTTATATTGCATATTATGTATATTTTATTTATAACAGAGTCGCGCAAAAGTATCTTAATGATTTGCCTCTATTCGTTGAAGCAGAGACAAGAATCTTGTCTCATGATTTATGGATCAGTCCCGTCCTGAGCGATAAAATTTATTTAAATTATGTTGGCTACCAATTAATTTAAATAAAAAACAGGTATTGTCTATATTATATAACTGATTGATGTCTATATGGCCTGAAAGAGAAAAATAATATATAGTAGCTCTCAGTTAAAAAAAATTTTCATGATTTTAAAATTGATAAAAACAAAAATATTAAAAATGAATTAAATTTGTGTGTGTGTTTGTGTGTGTGTGTGTGTGTGTGTGAACATGATTTCTCAAAAATGAAAAAACATAAGAGGCTGAAATTTTAAAAGCTTTTTAATAAAATCAGCCATCGGGTACTAGTACTCTACTGATGTACTTGTTTTAGTATTTTCAATTTTCTCAAAATTCGTTCCAACAATTTTGATTAAAATTCATATATCACTTATTTATTAAATCATCTTTCAAAAGTATTAACCTTATCTCCCCAGAATTATCTGGAGCCCACTTTACCGAAGCATTTTTTAAATTTTTTTTAAATTTTTCAAAATTCGCTCTAGCGATAATAATATTTTAATTAAAATTCATATATCAATTATTTATTAGATGACCTTTGAAACCCTTATATAATTGTTTGGAGTCCACTTTACTTTTGTTTGTTTTTGTGTTTTTTTTGCTATTTTCTCTTAAACTACTCTTAACGATTTTGATTAAATTATTCTATTAAGAGATGAATTTAGAGAAGGGCTATCCAGGGAGCCCGATCGAGCAAAAAATCTGGAATGACAGCATATCATTCATCTTTCCTTATCTTAGGTAAGAGAAAGTTGTGTGATGTGATGTTATAAGTCACACCAGATTTTTAACTTTTTTTGACTTCAGACAAATCTTTTTTTTAATGCTACTTCAATCAAGATATTTTTATTTTAACTGTAATATTTATTTAAATTTTATCATTCTTTAAATATGAATTAAAGAAATAAAATTCAAATTATTGAAATATACATTTATAGAATTTAAAAAAAAAAAAATGATAACAGATTTATAAGATAATGTTTCGCATATATCTTGAAAAAAGAACTCAAATAAGTGTAGTTGGTATCATTTTTTATTCATTATTAATTTTAAAATCGTGAAGATGCTTTAACACCATCTTGTAAATATATATTGCCTGCAAAAAGAAAGTACAACGCAAAATAAACGAGACAAATTTATACAGAGAAAAGAGACAATAATGTTTGTTGTAAAATCCTATGTCTCTTTCCTAATATATTATTTATTTTCTAAACATTATGGGCTAAATTGAATAAAAAATAAAATTCCTAGGCATCATTTCGGAACAGGAAAAATTTTTGATTGAGAAAAACAAAATATATAAGATCAAACAAAAATTTTGAAAATTTATTTTATACCTATTTATTATTTTATTAATTGTTTTTGTTTTTTTAGATTAACAGATTTTAAAATTTTTACATTTCTTAAACCTCGTTTATTGTCCAAATAGAAAAACAAAAAAATCAGAAAAAGAACAAGCAGAAACACTATTACCTAAAATTTCTATATTTAAGTCTGTTCATTTTACCTGTGTCGGTGGTTTCTTTCTGGAGGCATAATAACGTCTATATTATTATATATAAATAATCTTGAAGTAGCTTATCTATATTATATTCTTATATCAAAGAATCAATTCTCAATTTCGCGATCTTAATATATTTACCCTAAACTCGTAAATTAAAAAAAAAAGGCAATCGCGGGAGTCGAACCCTTGTCTTCCGTGGTTTACGCACGTGTGTGTTTTAACCTATAAATTAAGCATTTCTTACGAGTTTAAGATTTCAGTTAACTTATATAATTGAAGAGTAGAGGCGAAATTTGATCAAATTCACACCTCTAAACCGCCACTATTGCCTATCGGTTAGAATTAATAAGTTCTCCAGCATCCTAAGAATGATTTTCACTGTAATGAGAACAATTTTCCCTAAATATTTCTAATATTTAGAAAATATTAATTTCGCAATCTTAATATATTTACCTTCACCTCGTAAATTGAAAAATGAGACTCGAAGAGTGAGAGTCGAACATTTCCCCATAGGTGTTTTAACCTATAAACAGCATCTCTTTAGGAGTTTAAGATTTTCAATTGACTTCCTACTCTTCAGCTATATAAGTCAACAGAAAATCTTAAAATCGTAAAGAGATGCTGTTTATAGGTTAAAACACCCACGGGGAAATGTGGGTTCGACTCTCACGAGAGTCTCATTTTTCAATTTACGAGTTGAAGGCAAATATATTAAGATCGCGAAATGGATATTTTCTAATATTTAGGGAAAATTGTTCCCATTACATTGAGAATTAATTCTCGTTAATCTTTTTTAGACAAATTACACGGGACACTATTAAATATACTCTGGGTGATTCCCCCAATTGGCTATTTCTGTTAATTTCAATATACATTTATATCTTATTGCATATCTAGCAAACGCCTTTAAATCTAATTTTATCCTCAAAGAGGGAAAAATAGAGTAAATTTTCATGAAGCAGGGTTTGAAATCGGATGATTATTCACAACACATTTTTTTATATCTTCTATCCTTAAAGGAAAACTGCCAATTTTATTTTATTATGGTATAAATCGAATAAATTAAAAATTGTTGATAGATTTTTTTTTGTCTGTAAATAAAAAACATTTATATACAAATGCATTCAAAAAACTAGATAGTTATTCGTCTCCTTCAAAACGACGTTATTTTAAATACTTCTGCTTTTTTGCATATACAATTTTTCCATTTATATAACATTTTGTAAAATTTTATATTGTACATAACAACTTTTATTTCGAACTATTTGCTCAAATCATTTCATTAAGGTTGAAAATTCATATTTTTAAATAGATTTTTTTATTTTATTTTAAACTTAATTGATATTTATAAATTTATTTTATGAGGATTGTTCCAAGAGCTGTTTGGAACAGGTTGAAACTATCAGGCGCATGGGCAGTACGCTTTTTGCGTTCTAGGCAATCAATCTGTCATTTTACTGACTTCAAATTTGATAATAAATAAATATGATTTAAATTGCAAACCGTTTTCAAACTGTCAAGAGATCAAGGGGATTTTTCTCAAATTCACAATGCGTTGTAATCGTAAAATGAAATACGAGCACTGAACTCTAATTAAATTGGAATAGAAAGCCCAGCCGAAAGAGATAGCGAAGATAATAAATTTTCTGGTCCCATTGTACAGTCATGTGCAAAAGTGAAAATTTTCATATTTCGGCTGTTTCATAGATGGCTGGCATTTGTTAATATACCTACTTCTTGAGAAGGACAGAGATACACCCTGTCTCTGTCAGAATTTTCTTTCCATTTTCCCAACAAAAATTTCAAATCAATTTAAAAAAGTCCAAGTTCATGCATGCACATGGAAATGAGTTCACAAGCCAACTATTGTTTCTTGGAATAAATCTATTATTTAGATTTTATCAGCACAAAATCTTTTAATTTTAAATTAGTAAATCATTAAATAATTATATGACAAAAGTTAAAAAAAGAGGAATATTAAATTCTAATAAATATTAAAATTCTTTTACATTCAAGGTGATCGATTGGGCATAACGACCCCTCTCCTGGGTTCGAGATAGGTCTCCCCATATTCACGGCGGGTGTGCTTACCCTTACACCAAAGAACAAGTCCATCCAAGGTTTACTATACATGCGTCACTCCTTGATGATCCAAAAAATTCTCCCCACTCCAAGAGAAGGGAAAGAAAATAACCCCACTTAAGTTAAGAGCTTGGTCGACAGACATCTGTTACCATGTCTCCATTTAATTACTAAGTAAGAGGTTTTTAAATGAGGAGGAAGGCTTCGGATCTCTTTCGTCCCTCTCATTTTATCAATTAGTGACGTTAATTCCTCACTTTTCTCAAATACTATTTTTTTTTTAAACTATTATAATTTATTTAATGTAGCAAATGATTTTTTTTAAGCTATTCGAGTTAATTTTTTTAAATAACTATTTTAATATTAAATTGAATATTAGGGTTAGATCAATAAATCAATAAATTATAAACATATTGAATGTTGGAAGTAGAAATTTAATTAAACAATAGAATTCAAAAATGAATGTAAATTTGTATATTTTACTCAAAAATAAAATGGAACTGTTGAATTATTTTTCTCTATGAAATAAATGACTGCCATTGGAGATGTTGGCTGACATATTTTGTGATTTAAAAAGTTTTAAGAATCCATTTATATAAATAACTATTTATAAAAGAATACCTAAATGAATGAAATAGAGAGTTGGAAAATAATAAAAAATAAATCCAGATATTTGTTTTTATGTTTGGATTTGTCCCTAGATTAATTAATTGCTTCGATCTCTAGTTATACAAAAATAGCCATTTTACATGTTTAATTAAAATATTTTATAATTTTCATATTTTCTCTTATTAGAAATAAGAATAATAATAATAATCGAAATACCTGTTTTTCGAATTTTATGTGCTCTATAAACTTAACTTTTCATTTTTATATTAAATTTTATTTTAAATTTATGTTTTGAAGTTATTTTTAGTAATAGTCATATCAGATTTAGATAATTATCTCAAAATAGTAAATATAGGAAATGGCAAATATTCGGTGTAAACGAGTTTATGCAAATTAAGGATTCTAAAAATTGAAAAAAGAAATTATGGCTGTAATGACTAAGATTAGGAATATTTAGTCAGAGAGGATATTTTTTAGTAGATGACACAGGAACCAACCTCGATCTCATCACTCACTATTCTTCAAGACCAAAACAAGTTAAAAAATAAAAGATGAATTAAGTGGATAAGAAAGCATTTTCATACGATCGATTGTTAAAGGTCGAACCAAATTTCTGGAATTTTAAGTTTAGACACTTATTGAGACATCTCTGAGACAACTCGTATTTTTGTAGTTAATGGAAATTAATACCACAGGGCAAATATAGTCGTGTTATCAATACGCTCCTAACCTAACTGGTATTTCGAGTTTTCAACTATTTGATCGTCTTTAATTTTATCTTGCCTTTTCAAATTTGAAAACAAATAATTAATAGAGCTCTTTTTTTTTGCTTTATTGTAAAATATAATATATATTGTTTATTTTCACACTTTTCATTAAAGTGAGGTGATGAGTGAAAATAAAAATAATAAAATCTCCTCGAGAAAACTGGAAACTCGAAATACCAGTTAGGTTAGGAGCGTATGATTGATAACACGACACCAATTTGCCCTGTGCTATTAATTTCCATTAACTACAAAATACATGTTGCCTCAGAGACGTCTCAATAAGGGTCTAGACTTAAAATTCCAGAAATTTCGTTCGACCTTTATATTGTTCTGAGAGTGAAAATAAACGCTGGTTATATCTTCTTCGATTAAATTTAAATAACTTTGTGTAATTTTTGGTCATGAAAAAGGGCTCGAGCGGTATCTGAAACGTCGGCTAAAGATAAAAATTTATTCTCTTTTTGGCTGAAAAATCTTAGTTCTTATTTCTAAAGTGTTGAATTTGAAGAGAGCAATTTTAAAGTAATTTTACCAACATCTAAATGTTATGATCTTCTCCTTTCTATTAACTTTAAAATAATATAACCTTTATATAATAATCATGAGAAAAATTTTTGAAAAAATCATTTATAAAAATGATTAAATAAAAATAAGTTTTCCATCAATATATCTAAGATGGATTTTTTAATTTTTCAATAAATATATCTATTAAATAAAAACCAATATAAGTGTCATTCCCTATATTAATTAAATAGTTGATATTAACGTTATTATTATTAATCACTTTCTAATGTCATTCTTATCGTAGAATTAGCTATGAAATATTTTTTCTTATATCCTTCATTTGTCTATTTTCTAAATCGAATTTAAATAAATTCTATTTCTTGGTAAATCTATCATACTTCAAATTATATTTTTTTTTTCAAATCATCGATTATTGTTACAAAAAAATTGAATATTGTGCTTAGTTTGTATATGTATTTATTTCTTTGTATCGAATAAAAATTTAAATATAAAAAAAGTTATAAGCTATTTATTTATAGTTTTATTTGAAATTTCCAACTCCTTTTATCATATTATAAACGTATATCTATATATGTCTTATATACTGATAAGTTGTGGTTAAGTCTTTTTTGGATTCATATTGGGGTGGGTATCATCTTCCCTCCCCCAACAACAATATCAGATTTAGATAAATATCTCAAAATAGTAAATCTTGTGCCATCAATGAAGGTAATTTAGACTTTCATGATTATTGCTATTATAAATAAGGACATTTTTTGGCATAATCGTGGTTTATTTTAATAATTAATAATGCAAAAAATTATTAATGTAGGATAAAACGTTTCGGCCGTTTCACCATTTCTACAGCCGTTATGTATGGATTCATTTTGACAAATAAACATGTACATGTTTACTTGTTGATTAATGCCAAAAAATGTCTTATTTTTAAAATTCTTTTTCGGCATCTGAGGCTATTTAAACTCCATCCTTACTTATTTACCCATAACAACCCAAACAAAACACTAACAACACAACACCCAACCAAGTCCGCCCTGCACCTCAGAGCGAAATCCAAATCACCTCCACATCCACATCCACCGACCAAACTTGGGGACTAGCAAGATTGCGACCCCGAAAACAGAAACAAACCACCTCCCACCATCACTTTCTAACACAAAACTCTTGAAAATGGCTCCAAAAGGGGAGCCGAAACATCGAGGTAATCTCAACAATCAACGCGGACCAATCCGGGAAAAAATTATTCCACATATATATATATGAAACACATTTTGGGGATAGAATTCAACTCCGAGAGGCCTTGAGCTTTAAAAAATAAAAAAGAGGGAGAGCAAAATTTTGAGAAATTATAGAGAAGGGAGTCTCGAAACAAAAAAAAAAAAGATACATCGTCTGAAACCCCCCGCCTCTTCTTATTTAGATATTTTTATGTTATTAGGGTAGGGTTTATTTGCATATCTATAGAGTAGCCATATTCTTATCAAAGTTGCCAATTTTTGGTAGGCAGACGCGGAGTAAACAAATTTGCTCCAAAATTTAAAATAAATACTGAAAAAAACACTAGCTACTAGAATTTTTTCCATATTTTAACGCTTTTTTCTAACTTTTGGATTTGAAAAAACGGCAACTGAGTGTTAAAACGCTTAATGCAGTATTACAAGTTAAATGTAATTTTTCTTATTCTAGTGATTATATATATATATTCAAATGTGATATATATATATATATATATATATATATATATTATATAAATCTTAAATAACTTAGGCGAATATAAGGCCTAAGTTAACTTTTAATATTTTTTTTAATGGTTAATCCCCCTTCCCAAAAAAAAAAAATGTAAAATGTATTTAATATAGCCAGCCTAGTGAAATTTAAGGTCCTGAAGATGAGGGACATAGAATCCCCAAAACGTCGATACCGCCAAATAAAATATCTGTCCTCAGTCATTTGTGTCAAGGGCTGACAAGTTGTGATTACATTAGAGAGTACTTTTATGGATCATAGTGAGGTGCGTTTCTTTCTTTCCAAAGGAAAAAGCGTCACTTTTAAGGTTGGATTTTTGCCTTGACCTGGATTTAAACCCTGAGCCTTAAACTTAGGATTTAAAGCTTAACTTTATCCTCTCCGCAAAAATATATATGGCCGAATATAGTCTTTTATTTGAATTCCTTTATTTTCAATAGTATGACATTAGATTCTATATTTTACCAAATTTTTGTCAAGAACTGAAAAAATGTCATATTATTATCACATTATATTATTATATATTAATATTTATCATAATATATTATATAAATAAAGAGAACAAAAATCTATTCATGGGATGAAATTGAATTTCTTATATACCCTTTACTCAAAAGTAAATTTAAGAAATAGCTAATTTTATTTCTATGGATATTACCCAGTCTTTAATAAACATTTTACTCAAATTATTAATTTTAATGACTCATTATCTATCCACCTTTAATCAAAGGAACTGAACTAAGCGAACCAAATCGCACTGAAAAGAACTGAGATGAATTTAACTAGTATGACATTAGATTTTATATTTTACCAAATTTTTGTCAAGAACGGCAAAAAAATATAATAATAGAAATATATGAAAAGGGAGGAAGACAGCCAATAGGGTAGTCTCTATCTATGTTATTCTGAAGATTTCGACATATCAGTGCTGATGAGTATTATTTTATCTATATACACTTTATATATATATTTTTGTGTATTGTAATATACAACAACTCTCTCTGCGATTTTAATGTCTTATACATTGAATCTGCATATACTGATGACTGATGATGGCTTTATCTAATTAAAGTAGAAACGTTTTATATTTTGGGAGTTTTATTTCGTTAGGCTACCCTACTGACTGACTTCCTCCCTTTCCACATATCTCTGATCTGTATACAGCTCTGATTGTGAAAAAAATATATATATATATTATTATATATTAATATTTATTATAATATATTATATAAAAGAAAGAGAATAAAATAAATATTTTATAAAAGGATAAAGAAACCAATGTTATTAAACAAATAATGAAATTACAAGATGGGAATACTTATCATACTACACAATACAAACTCTAACACAATAATAAATTACTATATGAATTAATTAACAACTAAAAAAGTAAAAATAATCAATTGTCACTTATTTTTTTACTAACCAACATTAGTTCATACAATTGATACAATTGGTCATCTGAAAATCTATCCAAATTTTCAGGCTTGAGATCCATTCCAAGTTTTTGTCCACTTTTTGGACCTTTAATGCCTAATTGTTTGCTTAGATTAATTGCATATTCCTGAAAATAAAAAAATAAATAAAAATGGAAACTAACCTTACTAACTAACCTTCTTTACCATCCACTCTTGCATAAATATTTGTGCTTCGTGTTCTTTACATGTTTTATGTCTTTTAAATTCATCCCTTGCATATGTATTGCCCAAATTTCTAATATCTTCAGGCAAACCACGATGTAATTTCAATATTGTTTTATAAAGAAATCGAACTCGTTGCACATGAGTAAGATTCATTTTTCTAAGTTGTCAAAATGACAACGAATAAAATTTTAGAGAATAGAGGATAATTATATTATTTTTTATTTTTAAAATTGCATTCGAAACCATTCGTGAGTTTTTTATAAGTATATAAATATGTTGAAAATTGAAATCATTTTGGGTTAATTTGACAGACGTTAAAATATTTAAAATCAAAGCCGGCTAGAGTAAGGTCATATATTGTCTATTATTTTATCTTTATCTATATTTAATATATCCATCTCAGACTTATCTGACCTTTTTTTTTACTATTATTCCTAGAGAATCCATTATATATATAGCATTTTTCCCATTTACTTTCTAAGGCCATTGGTTAGAGATTACTTTTAACTAATAGGGTTTGGAAGCGTTTGAAAAAGCGTCTATCCATTTATTTACCCCACTACAATGTTTACTATCTAAATTCTAAAAAGAGAATACCAATATTTCGTTTAAACTCTGATTGGGTGCTATTTTTTATAGCTTATATTGATATTTTTTTGATTACAGAAAACAAAAAATTTATCAAAATGTTTAATTCTCCAACTCCGAAAATTTTTTTTTAGATTCAAGGCTGTAATGTATATTGTATATATTAGACAATATATAACATTGTAGTGGGGTAAATAAATGGATAGACGCTTTTTCAAACGCTTCCAAACGCACCATTCTAAGAAATTGCCCTAATTCAAATCGAATACGTTTTATTCTTTCAATGTCTATTTCTGCCCCACCAACACCCCCCCACAACAACACCAAAACAGACAGAGCACAGAAAAGCGTGGGTTAGTGTGTGTTGTGTTTGGGAAGAGTAAAATATTT
>JAAAKE020090633.1:0-20875 GCA_010014785.2 Anisolabis maritima | reverse complement strand
CCAAGTCAAAGAAAATTGCAAAAAAATGATCAAATGAAAATAAAAACAAGGGAAATTGATTATTAAACTTTTGCCTAGTGGGGTGTTAAAGGAAAATAAGAGAGAGGAGGGAAATTTTATTCCGTCCATGATGATATATGCTGGCAACTGTGGGATTAGAAATTTGAGGTTGCGAATGTTAAAGGCATGGAGGCTCCAGCTCTAATTATTGGAGCCTCAGGCAGGCATTACGGCCCATTACAGCGATTATCTTGGGAGCAGGGTCATTGCCGATCTCCCCAAATCTCGTTAGCCACCCTCGAGGTGTTCGTTGCTTGCTAACTTCTGCCAAGCCAACATTTTCTTTTTACTTCAACAGACTTGCTTGACTGAATGTTTTCCAAATAACCAACTCCTTCACTAAATAACCCTTTATTCCTTAAGTATAAGGATTTTTAATAAAATTATAAAAAATGAATTTCGACTGAATTTCGTATTTAATAATATATAAAGTTCAATGGAAAAGAGTATATAATTCTACATTTAATGAAGATGCCTACTTTGCGATGCTCCCACTCGAGAAGTTTTAAATTTCAAGCTCTCTGAATTAATTATTGATCGCTTAAATATGGTCCCAATTTAGGACCGAAAAATCGCTCATATTTTAAATATAATATTTTACTCAGATTAAGCTCCATTTTATTAAATAAAATTTGGAACCTCTTTAGGCCTTCCCAACAAAGAAAAACTCTACCTACGCCTCTGTTTAACATTTAAATGCTAATAATAATAGTAATAATAATACATTTTTACTTTCTCTTTACTAAATATGAAATATAGTGGCTGATCAGTTCGGACACTTTCGCGAAAGAATTTTTTATTTGGTCAACAAACACCTCACAGAATAATCACATTAAGAACTGTACCAACATCACTACAGATGGGAAAAATATATTATGGCAAACCGATGATCGGATTAACGAACAATTCGAGAAGCGATCTTCGTCTTTGAACGGGTTATTTTCGTCACCCTTTTTTTTTTAATATTCATAAATTAGGCCTTCTCCCGAAGAAAATGATATACAATACTTGTATTTATATTTGTTGTAATTTTATTAAAAAAATTATTTTAAGTTATTCTTGAGGATTACTCACACCTTAGCTATTGAAAACAATAAACGAATGCAAAAAATGTAATTAATTAAAATTAATTATTATTAATTAAATTATAGACAAAAAAAATCTTTTAACTTTATTAAAAATCTCTCCTCTACTATTATTTGTTAGTAAATGGTCTGTAAAGTTGACCGCTCAGCTTAGTCCGATTGATTTGTTTCTAACAATTGGCTGCATTTATTGTAAATTAGATAAGTTTTAAGAAATGTTATTTGCTTATCTCCTCAAAAGAAGCTGAAAAACAATTGACCTTTAAGAGTGACGCTTCAAGCAACGTCCTATTTTAAGTCAAATTTATTCCTAATATTAATAATGTTGATAGATTTAAAAAATTTAATTAAAACAACCATCAAGAATGGTGTGATGTACACAGAGATTATCTAAATTATTTTTTTTTTTTGACTTTGAGGAGAATTCGTCAAGATTCATTGACGAGATGAAAATCATCATTTTTAAATTTACCTACATAATAATTTGGATATTTTTTTTTTTTTTGACATTCTCAACAAAATACTAATGAAAGTGGAGTATTTGAGCTTGAAAAATTTTACATGATAAGAGGACGGGATGAGGGAACGAAGACACGTGTCGTGATTATCTCCTTGCTATAGTAATACCCTAGGAGAGGGATAAGAACGTATCCGGAACCAATGGTAGAAATCAATCAGACGGAATCATCGAAGTGCATAACAAGCAAGGACGATGCATGACATCGACGACGTTGACGACGAGGACAGCTTGAGCGGAAGCGCGGCGCTGCGCTGCGCATGCGCAGATGCGCCACGCGCATCGAGCCGTACGCCATTTAATTGCTTCCGCTGTGCGCCATCTTGCATCGTCCCCCCCAGGAACGCCGCCCGACGCCCCAACACCCACTTCCGGTTACATTCAATACGCTACGATTTTTTTCTCCCCAGATTTCGACTTGCATCTCACCCTCAGATATGCTCGATTATCAAGAATTTTTTATTCCAATTACTCGTGATTGAATATTAAGAATCCAATCGAAAAAATAAGAACTCGCTTAGAGTACATATCACATTAGAGGGTGAATCTTCCATTCAATGAATTTTTTAAAGATACTCCTTTATTCACATCTTTTTTTTTTAATTTTTCCAATCTTTGTATAACATAATATAATAAAATAATATTCTCTTTTGGTCTTTAAGTATAAAAAATTTGTTTGTCCTCTTAAAATCAAGAATCTTACCGATTTTAGAGTTTTTCATGTGATTGGAATGAGGATATGGGCAAAAGAGGATTCCAAAAATGCCAACAATAAATACAGCAGATACTCTAAATTTCTTTTTTTCTTTCTTTCAAAAAAAGAGGCCTGACAAATTTACCATCTATATGTGACTTTGTATAAAATTTTACCAATTGCTCTAATTTCTAATTTATTTAACTAATAAATCTTATTTTGTAAACAGGAAATAAATTTTTAAATTTCACTAAATTTGATCCAAGACTAAACATTGATTGAATGATAAAATACAAATAATAAATAAGTGTGGGGGTCGTAACAAAAATTTTTATCAAAAATCAAAACAATTTCCTATAGCTATAAAAAGTTGTCACATATGTTTAACAAGAAAGACTTAAAATATTATTCAGATATTTAGAGCCCGGGCATTCATTTTGAAAATTAAAAAAAAAAAAAAAAAAAAAAAAAAAACAGAAAAAAAGTTAAAAAGTAAAGTTGCAAAAAAAGATCAAACTCCAAATATTAGAGCTTCTCCTGAAACAAAATTCCTGCTATTGTCTTATAAATTATGTATAATCAGTGGCTGTAAGTCGAATGGAGGAGGGGGTTGCTTGAGCAGCGCCAAAAAGGAGGAAATTAAAAATAACAATCTCCTTGGTGAAAGTTCAGGCTTTTTCAGTTCAAAACAATATAATTAAAAAAAAATTATACAATATTTATTATTTAGAAGATTTACAAACCATTTTTATGGTTTCCATAGCAATTACTGCCTATCTTCTTCAGTGTTGCTTGATTCTTTTTTGGTGGTCTAAAAACATATTTTCCAGGTTCCAATATTGCCCTAATTCCTTTATAAATTTTTTCCCATACATACATGTTTGTAATAGACTGCTAAATTGTCAAACAACAAAGAAAATAGAGGACAGGGCAGAATTCTATTTTATTAATAACAACAAAATAAATGGAAATTTTATATTTTTTACTTTCTTTTATATGTAGTATAAGTAAAGTATTTTACGAGTATATTTCGAGATTTTGATTGTTCTTGACGTCTGTATGTCTGTCTGTGTATAGGTTCGTTAATACGATAACTCAAGTATATAGACCAACCAAATTTTACATAACTGCATTACAGCAAATTCATAGATCTATACCAACTTTTGGGCTATTTTCCGCAACCAGAAAATGTACTTTATTTGAAGCCTTTTTCTAAAAATCGTGATAACTCCAATATGATTTCACTGAGTGAATAAAATGTTATATAGATATATTATATCACTACTTCTGGGTGGTACTTTACCTGGAACCTTTTTCTAAAAATCTTGCTAACTTACCTAAACATGTATAAAAGCAAGTCGAGGGGAAGCCACTCTCCGATTTTTGCATTTTGGGGCTCTCTCGCATTGAGAAAAATTTTTTTCGATCGAAGAGCTCTCTGATGGTTTTTAAATAATTCTCTATATATATTTTTATAATTTATATATAGAAAATTTTTGTATTTATGTATATAATAATAAAAAAGAGTAGAGTGGGAAAAAATTTATAAAGGAATTAGTGCAATATTGGAACCTGGAAAATATGTTTTTAGACCACCAAAAAAGAATCAAGCAACACTGAAGAAGATAGGCAGTAATTGCTATGGAAACCATAAAAATGGTTTGTAAATCTTCTAAATAATAAATATTGTATAATTTTTTTTAAATTATATTGTTTTGAACTAAAAAAGCCTGAACCAAATTAAAAATCCACAGTATTTGGTGAGTCTTCTCTTAAAATATCTTTCTCTTGTGCTTATCATCGGGACCTGTGATCGAAATATAAAATTTGTTAACATGGAACACTTACAATACATAATAATAATATATAAAAATGTTATACAACCACTAGTTGTCAAAAGGTCTCTAGATGTGCTGACCTGATCATTCCGCCTTCAGCATTTCATTCATTAATGCACACTGAATGCCACTTGGGATTTAAACTTTATATTTATTTTGTACAAGTCAGCACACCCTAAAGACCTTTTGACAACTAGTGGTTGTATTATATTTTTATATATTTTTATTTTGTATTGTAATTGTTTCATGCTAATAAATTTTATATTTTGAACGCAGATCCTGATGATGAGCACGAACTGTGCTCGATTTTTCGTTTTGGAGATATTTTGATTACATACACCCACACATACAGACCATTTCGCAAGACCAATTTTTTAAGACTAAAGGAACCTCAAAACGTGTTTTCCGTTTTTTTTTTCTTTGCAAATCATCAATACTTTTCTTATATTATATATAGGTAAAAGAAAATAAATTAAGTAAACGTGACGTGGGAGGAGCCCGTTGTCACAATCGTGTCTACAGACGCTCACTCACACACACACACACAAACTCAGTCGATAGATAGATAGAGCCACTTTTTGGATTTAGAGGAGATCCGTTTAGAAATTCAAATTTCTATGCATCGAGTGTTATAGGAAAGTGAAAAGTACAAGTAAAAGTGGCTTATAGAAAAATGAAATGCACTCTTAGGATGACTAACTCACCACGTCCTAGGAGTGACAAGTTATTTGAAATGACATTTTGTGCTGAAAATTTCTATTGCTTGTTACGTTTAGGATCCAATCCAAGATAATTTTTGGAAAGTAACTGTGCGAGCTAAAACTCTAAATTAAATTAATTATCCAAAAACTGAAGATATTATTTATCTGTATGATATGATATGATATACTCTCATATTTGATAGAAAGTTCAAAAATTATATTTTTTTAAACCAAAGTGTTTCTTGTTCAGTCCCAATTTTGTCCAGAGTTAAATTTCCCCTCCCTTTACATCTATCACTTTATTTGAATAATCGCTATCTCTCTAGAAAAAATGTATTTCTATTTTTAATATTAATACAATTCATTTCGAGAAAGAAGATTTATTAATTTTTTTAGTCACATCTTCTTTATCAAAAATTTAGCAGAAAATATAAAAATTCACATCGACTCATGGCTTAAATAAACGGCAATTAGTCCGAATAGGGTCCCTCCATCGTAGCAGATGGAGCGTAAATTTCGATCAAATCTAATAAGCAAACTACAAACCAAGCCTGTTTGAGTAAATTCCGTTTAATAAGATGATTACTCTTATTTAGCCGACAGCAAAACTTATGACTAGCGATGAATTCTATTGCCTTATGTAAATTGCTTGAGTTGTGACATGGATATTAGTTGACAGACACTAGTTAAACTGTTATCGGGTAGGCTTGATAGAATTACAGCGGCAAGGAAGGAGCCTGGGGCGAAAAAAAGGGCCGGGGCCCTAGGGAACATATTGGACTGCCAATCGTCAGCATCCCTTTTCATCCCTAATCTCTATCATTATAACATCTCCCATATCCCTCTCTTGCATACGAGCTGATCAAAAAAGGACCTCTCTCTCTCTCCCGAGGTTATTGAGACTCTCTACTTGGCTTCCTTCCTCTCTGTTTATGTCAATAATGTCACCAAATGGCCAAATTATATCATCACAACATTTGTTCTTTAATAAGCATGCTTATCGGAGGAAACCTGCTAATCCAATTAAAGTGAGTTCATGCGGCTGAATCAGAAAATTTTATGCAAATTATCTCTATTCATTATTTTATTATCATTATTATTATTTATTAGGATAGTTTTCGTTCACATGGAAATTCTTTTAAGAACCGGTGAAAACTCCTTTGATTCTATTTTTTCATTCAAGTCTAAATTGTATAGGCCTATATTATGAGGTCCTCTGAGTCTAAAAAAATGGGCCTCGCAAAATGTTGTCAGTGTGTGAATGAGATTTCTCAAAAACGAAAAAAAATTCGAGGATGAAATTTTATATTTAAGCTAGATACCCACTTCGCTTGCACTTGGATAAAAAATTAATAAAACAATTATTTATTAGATGATCTATGAAAGGCATTAACCCTTATCCCCCCAAATTGTTTGGGGTCCACTTGTATTTTTTTAGACTTCCCTTAAACCATTCTAACGATTTTGATTAAATTGGCTGTACTTATATTAAATTAGATAATCTTTTTCATCTCAAAATAGTGTGGGACCATCAATTTAAAGGCTCCTTTACAAGCTTGAACGTGATGGGCCACGCGCACCTTGCTTGAGCACGCTGGTTGGTCACTGTGATCTTTCGTCCAGTTATTTTTGAAGGGGATAGTAGATCAACATTTTTAGAAAATAAAGAATTTATGCAATGCAAATAAACAAAATAAATAGAGAGAAATATAACACTTATCATTGTGGTTTTGAAAACGAGATTTAATATTATATATTATTAAAAATCTGGTGTGAAAAAACGCACATCACACAACTTTCTCTTATCTAAGGTAAGGAATGTTGAGTGATGTGAGTTTAGTCAGACCAGACCTTTGCGTCGGCGGCGCTAGGTAACTCTTCCATTTATAGCCAATTTAATCAGTACCAATATATATCAATAGTTTAAAAGAAAATCACAAAAAAAAAAAAAAAAACCTAAAAATGTACAAGAGTAAAGTGGGCCGCAAACAATTTGGAGCGGGGGATAAGATTTATTACATTTCAAAGATCATAATTGTTTTATGAATTTTAATAAAAATCGTTAGAGCAAATTTTAAGAAAATCGAAAAAACTAAAAAAGTAAATCTGTACTAGTATCCGTTGACCAATTTTACTCAAAAACTTGGAAGTAGAAGCGAGGGTACCTAGCTTGATTATAAAATTTTAGTCTCGAACGTTTTTGAGAAATCTTGTTCACACACACACAGAAAGAGAGAAACAAACAGACACGCACACACTATTTTGCAAGACTCATTTTTTTAGACTCAGGGGACCTCAAAACCTCACTAGTGTGCCGCTTCATGATAACATAAACACCACCACTAAAAATAACAAATCGGTAAAATATGTAAATATTGATAAAACAAATCGTCTTATAGAGATAATGGGTAATAAACAGGCCCTTATTAAAAAGTCAAACCAGTCGACGTTTTGAAGGACCAAAGTCCTCTTCTTTAGGACTCTATATAAAAGTTCACATAGTCATCATTTAATTTTTTTTTATACATTATTAAAATTAAATTATTTAAACAATTGTTAATTTTTTTTACAACAATTTATAATCCTTAAATAAATTTCTTTAATTTTTTTTGATCTTTTTGGCATCTTAGGCCATATAGACTTTAAACGTTATTTATTATACAGAATATCACGATGCAAATTATCAAAGCATATTTATTTATGCCAAAAGATATCCAATTGATAAATTTATTTAAAAGAAAGGCTTCGAAAAAATTAAAATAATTTGTTAAGTTTTAAGACCTTTCTCAATATACTCAACTAAATTGGACACAATTGTGAAGAAATGTATGGAAAAATTCATATATAAAATCCCAAATGTGAGTATATATAATTGTTGTAAAAAAATAATAATAATAATAAATGTTTAAAATGTCTACTTTTAATCATGTAAAAAAAATTAAATGCTGACCATATACTCTATGTATAAAGTTATGAAGGAGGCGTTGGTCCTCTGAAATGTCGGCTTATTTGCCTCAATAAAACAATTTGTTTTATTTACATCAATCAGGCTTTCCCAGATTTAAATTGATAAAAACAATAGTGCCAACCACACAACAAATAATGGAGGGTGATTCAAAACCGGTCCTCTTTTTGAATCACCCTATTTAATCCAATTTTAGATTATTATATGTATATATATAAGTTGTTCTTTTAAATACCTTGACATACATACCTCTTATTATATTTAATTTTTATATACAATGATAATTAAATATACTTTCGTATATATGATTACAATACTTATAACCATTAGAAAACTTTATCAGACTAATTAAAATTCAATAAAATTTAGTTAAAATTATATTTCAAAATTCTATTTTATTTTAAAATCTTTTAGCAAATATATATATATTTCTTTAACATAACAGTTTCGTTTATTTCATTTTTAAAGGCATCGACTCAGTACTGAACTACCTGAAACCTAGAGTAATATTAATATTTATTTATAAATTCATAAAACATTAATCTTTAAAAGCATACAGTGGTCCATTGCTTAGCGAACTGTTCAGACTAGGGACACTAACCAACTTGCGGATTTCTCATATGCAGGCGCTTTTGGAAGGAAAAAAATTTGACATTCTATGAACGTGTCAAGAACAATTTGCATAGTGAACATAATATTAAAAGAGATTAAGTTAACCGAGGATCTACTGTATTTTCAAACACAGAGGAATTTATAAAATTTATAAAACATTTTATTTAATTGATAAATCTAGCTAGGTTGGTCGTCCAACTAGTCCTCTTTAACTTTCCCAAATTGCTTTTGATTTCTTTGCTATTGTTATATGAAGAAAGGGTATTTTATCAGTAGTAATTGAAATATTAGTTAAGCCGATAAAGTAAATTATTAGACAGAATTTTTTGAATCATCGTTAATTAATCTAATCCGGTCATATTCATTAACATTTGAAGAAGAAAATACTAAAGTTTTTCTTGTATTTTAAAAAGTGTTTCTGTTATTACCTCTAAAATTTCACTACCCTATTTAGTTTGTGACACCAGTGGCAACATATCCAAATTTCCGTCTTTTAATCTCCTTTTCAACACCTAATTTATCATTAAAAGAATTAATTTTTTCAGTAGATAGTAAAATATTTTCTTTTCTCTTTGTAAACTTAAATTCAGTTTATTCAGTTGATGAACAAATCTACCAGAAACGCCTTGAACACCATACTTCATTATTCAAATAATCGCTGTACTCATTGTAAAATAAACAATCAAATCTTCTCATAACTCATAAAATCGTGCTAATATTTTGCCTTTTGACAACCATCGAATTTCAATGTGCAATAACAATACTAAATGATCTTCTCCCATAGCTTCACAGGTTTAGAAAAGATGCGAATTTTTTGAGCCTTACTAAAATAAAATGACCATTTTAATGATCTGTTGGAGAACAATTTGCAAGTCATTACATTTTGAAATTAAACTCTCTCGATGTAAAAGTACTGAGTCGTAATAATATCTGAATCTGCAGACAAATTAGGTGCTAATCCGCTGCCTACGAGACAACAGGCCAGCTACTCGGAGTGGATGTTACTTTTATTTTGAGAGCGAACGCTATATAGTTACTCTCTTGTCTCGTGGACAAGGGCTAATCGCGTTCTAAGGATTGACCGAGACGACGTTTTACTTGAATGCGTATTTTTTGAAATTATTATATCTTTGCAGTATTTTAAATTTTACGTATTTTGTATTTTTAATTTTATAATTTCTTCTTCTTCTTTTTTTTTTTTTTTTTTTTTTTTTTTTTAAAAATTTAATTTTTTTTAATTTTAAATTTACATATTTTCTTAACCTTATATTAATTTTTTATTAAAAATTTCGACATACTTGAGGAACGGTCGGTTGGGAAACACTGATGTACATCGAAATATCTGCACGAAACATTGCTGGCTTTATTCTCCATTACTAATGCACAACTCAGCTTCTCATTCCTATTCTTAATTTGTTTTGTTTATAATAGGGGAATATTAATTCCAAAAGAATATAATTTGCGCCGTCATTACGAAAATATTCACAAAGACAAATTTGAAGATAAATTAAAAGAAAAATAAAATAAATATTTTCTGTTTATTGAAATTTTATTTTCAAGTATCCTTCATTTTGTTCTGAATTGTGCATTTGGCACGCACGCCTCCTAAGGGGTCCGTGGACCCCAAGTTAAGAAACTATATGAAGCGAAGGTTGAAAGAACTCATATATAAAATTAATATAACTATATTAAATTTTCTTTAGGATGAATTGTTTAGAGTATCTTCTAAAATGTCATCGTTATTTTGTCCTTTTTAATATTATTATTTAAAGAGGGAAGGTAATCAGAAATCAGAACGAGAATGAGATCATTTTTAATGCCAAGTAACTTATGTAATGCCGATGTTCAGTGAATATAATGAAATAATAATGTTTACAACGTTTTTAGAAATTTAATTTAGTTAATAACGAATGATACACATAAGCACTGGTAAAGGAAAGAAGATCCGATTAAATTCCAAGTCTAAGCGGCTTTGCTGCCAGAGTGGTTGGGGTTTATAAACCAAAATGGGGTTTCTTTCTTTAATAAGTTCCCCGTCCCGGGTTTTTAGATCAATTCAGATTAGTATAATCCAGCTTCTATATATAAAACACTGATTCTTGCCTGGCTTCGTTCATTTGTTTTTAATTAAAAAGTTGTAAATACTTGGGTATTAATAATAATCCTGTGGGAAATCAAAAAACGGGAAAAGAAACCCCTTAAGCTGGAAAACGTATTTTGATAGAATCGCTTTTGTGCTCGATTCCATATTTTGCCTTTTCGGCTCCATTAGAGGTGTCATTTGGAGTGAGAACAAGAAGTAGGTCTTGATAAAAGAGCAATCGACCAGAAACGACGAGGAGAGAAGGATACCCGGGGCGGTAATGGAGGGAGTCAGGGGATGGGAGTCGGAGTCTGGAGAAGGGAGTATGGAACCGGGAGAACCAGGAGTTGGGGGAAGGGACTTCCGGCGCCGACAATGCCCTCTGACGAGGCGATTCGCAACTCCCCTTTCCGCAACTTTGCTAAAAGGTTCAAAACCACTTTTCGAGTTGTGGCCAAATGGTTGTTAAATTATTTGTCGAAATCAGAGAACGCGCTGAGATCATGCCTTGCGAGTTTCAATGCTTTTTATTCAACTGAATTTTCTCTAAGATCATTCATTTAGGGAAATGCATCGTTGGGTTAACCAATTTTGAATTCCATCAAATGAAAAGCTACATTTTTCCAGATTGCAGACGAGGGGCTGAGAAAAATTTTTTGAAGGAAAAAGAACCTTTTCCCCCAGCTCTTTTAATAAAACTAACAGTCATTCTCGGAATTTTGCACTTGAATTACAACAAAATAAACTTTATTTTATTGTATCAATATTTGCATACTCAAAAGCTCTAGATTAAGCAATGGACTTTCTAATCCTGAGTTTAACTTATTTTAACTCTCCTCGGAAAGGAAGAGGGAAACCACCTCAAGACAATCTCAAGGAAGTCAACCAATAGCGTAACCAGAAATTTTTGATGAGGGGAGGGGTTCAGGACTTGCATAATCTCTTCTCCTTCCTTATTATATATTACTAATATTCTTTTTGCATGTGTATTAAATAAATTTTCTTCTTCTCTTATAGGTCTAATATTAACACTTTGTCTTAGACTTTCCACATAAATGCAAATTTTAAAATATTGGAAAGTGTTCATTTGATAATCGATATATCTTTTAAATAGAATGAAAATTTATGTGTCCGAAAAATAGATTCGGTGGTTTTGATGATTCAATAGTGATTTTAATAATCAAGTGAATAATAACAATAATGAAAATTGATAGTGGAGGTTGCTACATTTTGATATGATGATCGTGTTTATTTTTATATTCAAACCGGCGGAGGTGAGTGTTCCAAATTTCTATTCATCAACGACAAATTATAATGGGGACACTTGAGGTGGATTCCCGAATGGGACATCCCAATCGAGGACCTTTTATCTTCGAGACCCTTCTTATCGTGGCAAAATATTTTGTTAATTTGACAAAGCAGACTTCTATGAAATTTAGTGGACGGATATTAGCGAAGGGTGGTCGAATGACCAGGCTGCCTTTTGTGTCAACCCCCCTTTGGCCCACAAAAGCACATAAAGGCCCTTTTTGAGGTGTCATCTACGTTTGTTTAGGCTCTCTGCGACACTCCATCAAAATTATTAAATAAAAAAAAAAAAACCTATAAAATTTAATTGCAATTGGTTCTTTCACAATATTATTAATCCATCATTAACTTTATTTTTTAGAATACTATTTATTGTTAATAAATAAAAGGTAATATCAGTGGCGTAACTAAAATACCTTTAAGATTAAGCATGGGAGGTGTACCCATTAAGGAATTCAAAATGATTTATTCTTCTCCTGATATTAATGTCGATGCGAGGCGATCCTAAATGTTCAAAACCCTTTACATACTCAAAGGTCACTCACATATTGCATGTTACGGGAGATAAATACGTTACTAGTTGGTAGTATATCTGATCTTATGGCTAATCTAATTAACTATATACCGTATATTGCAGCACTCAAGCCGACTTGGCGTATTGGAATTTTTTTGAATTTATATGAATTTTTATAATAAATTTGTCGTCGCGGATTGAGTTCGGGAATATCGTAAAAATGGACTCATTATAACGAAAAATGATATTCGTTTATTTACAGGAGCAAAAACTTCAAAGCAGTGCGTTGGTGTAGCCGGTTTATGGATTTAGCGCTTCGATTAAAATTTTGAATACACGACTAAAGGTACATGAAAAAATACAAACGCTCTTTTAGTGTAGGATACGTTAAAATCTCATTTAACGGAGAGCAGAATCTACATATTAAGAGAATATAATACGGATTTGGGAGTGATACTTCATTAGTGCCCTCTCCATTGGTGAAGGTCATTATATTGGCTACCAAATAATATAAATAAATAAGGGCGGAGTCTGAATGGTGTCAGGTGCCGAAAAAGCCTTAAAAAAAAAACAAAAACTTTATTAGTGCACCTGTTGGTTGTTTGTTTAAACAAGCCCTTTAAATACGGTTTACGAAAACAGTGGATTGCGTGGAGCCTAGAAGCAGAGAAAATATTAAGGAGCATTTCTTAATATTCAATGAGAGGCCATTACCAGCTATAATTACCATCAGAGGCCGGTAACCTTAACATACTAGTATTAAGGAACTCTAGTGTTAGTATAAAAAAATAATTTATATAAAATAATAAAGTTTTCAGAAGCTTCATTTCAATCACTCGAGTCATTCATAATTTGGTATTAAATTGATAAAAAATAAAAAGCAATTCTCAATTACACACTACACATCTATCACGGATTTTGCATTCTCTAAATCAGGGCTCTTCAAACTTTTTTCATCTCGTTCCCCTTTCAACAGTCAATTTTTTTTGCAACCCTTCTTAACCAACTAAAAAAATTTTTCTAAATGGTTTGAAATGTTCTTTATAATCATTACTCAAGTGATGTGCTCAAAACATCTCGCCCCTCTTGGGGGACGGGACCCCACTTTGAAGAGCCCAGCTCTAATCCATATAAATTGCTCGAGAACTTGAAATTCACTTTTACTTTCTCTCACCTATATATAAAATATATAGTGAGAAAGTATTGCGATCGGAAAAAAAAATCAATGTTGACATTTTTTTTTAATTAATCAATTATTTAGAATTTTTCTCTTTTGGTCTCTGGGCTACGCTTGAATGGTATTTAGGGTAAGAAGAGTCAATATCCCACTCCTGCTATGTATTTTACCATGCGAAGGAACAAAACCTCCCCCCCCCCCTCGGCATTTGCAAAGTAATAAAAATAAAGTAGATTTAATTGAAAAAAAATTGAACTTTTGTATTTATTTTTATACTTTTTGTTAGTTTTTTTTTTTTCATTTAAGTCAGGCGTCAAGCTCTGCTCTGGTTTCTTATTTTTTCTCTCGTCTCTTTAGTTTCTTATGCCGCTTCTGAATCGCGGTATAAATTAAGTCAGGAGAATATTTAAAAAAAAGACATTTTGCCACTTCTGTTATATTGCAAGCTCTAATGTTATATAAAATATCATTCTTGTTTTATTGATTGATGAGCATCAAGAAGACAAAGGGAGAACCTAAAACTAAAGTTTAAACTTGCCTGTCTTAGAATGTCTTGAAATTGAGTTTTAAAATGTTCATAGATTTCTTATGCTGCATCTTAGTAAGAGTATTCTTTTAATAATTAAAAAAAAAATTGTTGTTTTAAAAAGAAAAAAAAAAATGTATTGTTAAAATAAAAGAGCGGCTGTCGAAACATTTTCGTTTGATTTTTTTTTTTAATAAAGCCGAGTCATGGTGAATTTTTAGACAAGTGTTGAGCGGCAAACGTCGGCGGATGAGAGGCACATCGAGGATAGTGGGGGATAGAGGATGGGGGGACCCATGCCTCGATCGTTATCGCCTTGACGTTACTCAGTGATCAGTATCCGACCGCAACATCAAACAACTTCTAATTAAAGCTTAGGCCTATATTGGACGAAAATTCAAACTACTTATCATTATTTATATGGACAACCAAATTAATTTAATTGTTATGTTTTTTATAAATAAGGTTACTCATCCAAAAATTGAGTAAGAGTTAATTGTTGCAGAACCGAAATTTTGCTTAATTATTGTACTATAAGGGGAATTGAGATTTGGAATCTATTGATCGAGGAGAGTAAACGTTTTGCATCTTCGTTCCCTCTTTTCTTTTTACATTAGCCTAAAAAAAAAAAAAATAGGTGTGGTATTTATTCTCTTCTTTCCTTAGCATAACCCACCATTTTTTGTAGTTATTTATGGGTTAGTTTTTTTGTTACTATAATGATAACATAATTAAAAATTAACAAAATTTTTATAACAAAAGCAATACTCAATAAAATCATACAAGAAGTATTTTGGTTATAAAAACTGATAGTGTAATTTTTTAGGGCCTTAAGTAAGCTTTTATAAAGTAAATTGAGGAGGCCAAATTTACCCAATATACAGTAGCGTAGCTAAGATTTTCGTGTGGGGAGGGGAGCCAAACTGGATTTTGAAGAGGGAGCAGAAGTAAAATTTTTTTAACACTAGAGATCAACTGAATATTAGAGAGGTAAAGTTAATCTAATCGCAAAAAAGAGAAATTGAACTAATGCTATCAAAATGTATTTTGAGGTCTCTGAGTCCATTTAAATACTTTTTGGAATGATGTGTGTCTGTGTATCATCCACAAAAAAATAATTATTCGATTGTTCTTTTGGATTGGTGGCTTTCAAACAAAGCTCTAAAGACTGTAAAGAGGCAGTCAATATATCATTTAAGATAAAACATTTTTGTGTTTGGCTGGGCCCTCTGGACTCGATCCAGGATTTTCCACTTTTGCGGCGGACGTGCTGCCTTTACACCAGGACGCACGGCCCTACAAACACATCTCGCTCTCGCCAATATATAGTTTTTTTTTTTTTTTTTTTTTATTCTAGTAACTAGACCTTCTCCCGAGTAAAATGATATACAAATATTGAATCTAAATTTGTTGAAATTTTGTTAAAAAAATTATTTAAGTTGTTCTTGAACATTCCTTCAAGCTATTCAAATAAATAAAAATAAGAGAAAGAAAAAAGTAAAGAGTATAATTAATTAAAATATAATAAATAATTAAACAAATAATAAATCTGAGATTTAAATATATTAATTAAATTATAGACAAAAAAATATCTTTTGCATTTGTCTTTCGGTCCTCATTGGTGCCTTGTTTTCATATAAGCCCAAATCAAGTATACATATAATCGCTGCCTATTATATGCAAATGTATCTATTTGACACCGACAACTTTGAATATATTTGTATGGAAATTATTTTTTATCTCACGTTGTAATATTATTTTCGTCCTGATGATGAGCGCGACATGCAATCGAAACGTCGATGAGAAAACTAGTATTATTTTGTTGGCTGCCGACCTCAAGCCTCCAAGACCATCCGTTTCCTTAGTGAATATACTAGCTGACTCCATAAAAAATGTCTTTTGACTTTGTTAAAGATCTCTCCCACTATTTGTTAGTAAATGGTCGGTAAAGTTGACATCTCGGTTTGGTCCGATCGACTTGATATTGTTTGCTGCAAGTGTTTCTTATTATAAATTCAATCTAAACCTATTATTTTTCCAATTTTTTCGACTTTGGCCCCCTGGCCTTGCCAGTAAATATATATTTATTTATGTCTTGGGAATAAATAATTTTTATTTTAATTTCTTGTTATCTAAAAAAATTTAATTCGTTTTAAATTTCAAAACAATTAACGTAGATTAAATAAACTTATGGAATCTTGAATAAATTTTGATTAATTAGCAAATTATTCTTTGGCTCTATGGTTTTCTTCGGCTAAAAGGGAGGGAACCGTTAAGGGTTGCTTATCTAACATAAGCATGTAAGCAATTGTGCCAAAGAATAACAGCACAACAACCCATTCATCTTTTGACACGCCTGTCATCCACAAATAAGTAAAATTAGCAAAAAAAATATTTGCTTTTGACCCCCAATTTGTACCAGCTTGTCCTGTTGTGTTTATTAGGAAAAACAATAAACGGAACTTCTTTCAGGCAAGAAAATGAAATAAGGACTTTATAGTATAAATATAAAAAAGCTACCACACTACTATTAGAACCGGTAGGTTATTTTACTTTCCCGCCCTAAATTATATTATATTATAATCGTGAAAACCCCTCAATTTTTAAAATAACTTATGTTTCAAGTCAAAAGGACCCCAAAAATACAAAAAAAAAAAAATCTGAATGCATGTATATGTGCAACTTTTTGCAGGGGGCGGCAAAAAAAAGACCCCCTAATATTTATTAAGATCCACGATTTTCGAAAAGCTTCGAGTTGTAAGCGACGGTGGTATATTGCTTAAATATAAAATTTCAACCTGGGAGGTTTTTTCTCTCATCATTGATTTTTCCGATCTCAATGCTTTCTCACTATATAATTATTACATATATAGGCAAGAGAAAGTAAAAAGAATCGTGCGCTCCAATTACAATCTGGAGGGACTCCATGAATCCTCATGCGGTTTCATAATCAATTTAAAGGGGCTTTATTTCAAGGTAAATATTACTTATTAAAAATCCCTAGATTAAGGAATTCTTCATTCAATTTAAACGATTTATATAAGTAATAAAGGATTACTATGGATTACTAGAAATGTAATCAGAGAGAATGTTGTCTGTATTAGAAGTTGGGGGAGGGGGGAGGGCGTAGTTATTGTAATGGGAGGAGAACAAAGCGTGAAGAGGGATCCATGCAATTGTTTATTTTCGCAATGTTGATGGTCCAGGTTTTTGAATGTAGCCACAATTCAAACTCGGATGGCCGGCAATTATCACACTCTTTTGTGTTTGGGCCATTGATGATTCGCTAAGTGGACTGGAGGACCCTTTTCCCTTTTTCAGGGACTCGCATCACAGTCTGTCAAAAGTCCCTTGTCAAAACTAATTTTGCCAAAGGGCTGAACCCGGCTATTTATCAAGGGGCTCTATCAATGATTCAATTATGTGTAACTATAGCAATCAAATAGCACGTCAAACAGCCAGGCCAATCGACTAGAATTAACAATTTCAAATTATTTATGACTTCAATATTAATTAGATAGATCAAACAAAACAGGTGGCTCATCAAACACTGAGACTATGATCTCTTATAAAGCTTGGTACCGTAGAACTAAACACAAACCAGAAATTCAGCTACTACCCCGTATAACGCGATTAAAATTGTTTTAAAAGAGTGAATTGTGATACGAAAAAGAACGCGTCTTTCAAATGAATTCAAACTTTTCCATTAACTGTTGTTTAATAAGAAGGGGTTATTTAATTTACATGGTGGGGATTATTTCTAGCTACGTCACTATTTCTATCTTACAATTTCGGTGCTGAGGGGTCGGCGTATTACATTAAAAAGAGCTCCGATTAATAGAAAGTCATGAAGTCTGAAGAAAATAGAAGAACAAAAAACGTTATTATTTCGGATAACTCGGGGTCTTCATTTTATCAGGTGTGAGCTTCTGTACATTATCTGAATCAGCATGAGAGGAACTGTTCAAATGGTGATAAATTTTCTAATTTCACCGGAAATGCCTGTTTTCAAGTCTCTCAAGCTTGAAAGCGATGTTTGTATAAATTGATCTCGATGTGTATCTTCTGCCCATGAACATCAAAATTTAAAAATTAAATTTCATAGTGATTGCAAACTTTACATCCAGAATAGTATTCACTAGAGCGGGCCAAACGAAGATATTACAACAGTAAGCTTAAAATAAAATTTTATTCTTCTCAGCTATTTTTATTTGTTCTAGTTTTTTTCTTATTCTCTCTATTCTTATAAAAAAAATCAAATAACCAAATAAAATTTATTTTCCCTATCTATGAAAAATTTTGACTTACAATTTCCCATATCTTGTAGGTACGTGGATGATAACCACGACTTTCCCGAGCTAGGACCGGTGTTACTTCCATCATTATATGCTTCACCTTTCCTTCCATGCTTCCAATAGGCGTAGGGCGCAGCGCCGGACTAAACTAGAAAAAAGAGATATATTTAATTAAAGAGTTATACAAAATAAGAGTACAAATATATGCATATAAACAATTATTTATTTTTATTAAAAAAAAATAATTTTGCCAAATCTAACCTGTAATCTCCGCATTTCTATAGAACTAGAATTTTTTTCATGCCTCCAAATAAAATAAATATTTATTACAAAATACTGAATTAGGAAGTTGGCAGAGGCGGTCAAATCAGTCTTTGTATGCTTTTTTAGCATGAAGACGTTTTTGTTTAATTTTATTAAACCATCTTCAGTCAAATGCTACAAATATACATAATTGTTAGTATTAGATTAATACATATGGCATAAATTTATTTTGAACCTACGATCTTAGTCAAAAATTTTTTTATATACATAGATTTTATATATGATAATAATTTCTTATGTATATTATGAAAGGGATATAAACATACATATTCAGTGTTATATCACTTTCTTATTATCATATATAAAATCTATGTATATACAAAATAATTTTTTAACTAAAATATTTTCGTCGTAATCATCAAAATATTATTATGCCATTTTGTGTAATAATCTAATGCTAACAATTATGTATATTTGTAGCATTTGTCTGAAGATGGTTAATAAAATTAAACAAAAACATCTCACAGTGACTAAAAAAGCATTTATTTATTTGGCTGTCCTGTTCCCTCCAATTATATAATTTAAAACAGAGGGAGAGAAGAAGGTCCTTGTGCTTCCATCTATAGTAATCTATCTGTATCATTTGAGCAATAAAAAAACTCTCCCTAGCCTAGTTCTAATTAATCATTTGCATTTAATCACAAAACTTGTTATGCTATTGTAATAAAACAATTTGTTTGTCAAGAAACAAAATAAACCTGCTTCTAATATTTATTACTTTTACTTTTTACTTAGGCTTTTTTTTTAAGTTAGGATTCAGACATGTGATGCCCTCTCTGGGGACTCAAAAACATTTAGCTAAAATCAATAAGCCCCCTCGCGAAGGTTCGAGTCCAAGCACAAAGAGGGCTCGCCCAGTTCGTTCCAGATGAGAGTTAATAAATAAATACATCAATACATGAATTAGAGAGTTTGTAGAATACTAAGTATTTCTAGTAAATTAAAATATAAAACAAGATAATACAAAAAATAATCTATTCGTTGGCGTAGCTCTGATAGGGCCAGTAGGGACTTGCTCGAAGTCCTGGGATTTTGGGGCCCTAAATCCAAAAAAGAATTAAAACTCCTAGATAAAAACATGATTTTGTGGAATATGTAATATTAAAATTATGATTAGTATTTTTAATCTTAAATTTTTAATTGAAATTTTTTACTTAAATGGGGAGACCGTCCAATCAAATAACTATATAGTGTCATTATTCTCGTTTCCAAGAAATTGTTAATTTTATAATTTTTTTATTTTTTATAAATATATTAATTTTTATTTTTCCAAAAAAAAGTTTTCTTTCTCTCAAACGAGTTCTCTAATTGAATCACTACAACCATATATAAATACTGACCCTCCCACCCCCCCCTCAAATGTAATTGGACAATCTGTATATTTTGTTTCCTCATAATTAGGCGAGCTACATGAAATTAAAAATTATCAAATTTCAAAATGTTTTACCTATTATTAAATTTAGTATTTTCGGATTTCATTTAGGTCTCAGAATTCAATAAAACGAAACAAAAGATAGAAGCTATCCAATTACATATGAGAGGAGGTGTAGTATTTAGTATTTATACATTAAACATAATTAGAAAATCTTAAAGAAATTTTGAATTATAGTTATTTCTATTTGAAAATTGGAAAACATAAAGGACAAACTTTTAATTGTGAAATTCTTTAAATAAGTAATTAATTAATAATAAGCAACTATTAATCATAGCAAGTCTCCTCCTAAAGAGAATTGACCTAAATCTAAACCCTTTATATATTTATTTCAGATTTTAGATGCGATATTGATATTGTGCTGCAAATCATCGATTCACTCGGTTCTTAACTCAGGTGCCATCTAACGACGAAATGTGAAACCTTCAAAGGGAGAAAATGTCTTATTTATATAAATTTATATTATTTATATAAATTTTTTGGAGAGAGGCCGTTGAATTCTTAGGATAAAATAACATAATAAAAAGGACTTGAGAGATTAATCCAAAAATATTTTATTAATTGCATCAGACAGAGGGTGACAGCCAGTGGGGAGCAGCATCTACCATTCAAACTCCCAGATTTCACGACTTTTCGGTCCAATAAATTAAGACCTAATTTCATTGGGTACCACGACAAATAAACCGCTTTCTCTCGCTTGTTGTTTTATTTGTTCCATTGTTTCAAATAAAACGGGATAACCTA
>JAAAKE020090622.1:0-20877 GCA_010014785.2 Anisolabis maritima | reverse complement strand
CATGGATGTCATGTTCTCTTTCAATGCTCCAATTAGGTCAGATGAGATGTCATTCGGTTCTTATCACATCTAAAATTAAAAAAAAAAAAAAAAATAATTTAAAGATATTTTACTTAAATAAGTATGATTTTAAAATTCCAAAAATAAATAAAAATATATCATGGCTCTATTTAAATGATTCCCATTTATCCTGAGTAATACAATACAATATTGTTCATCTTTAAAATTTTTCATCTAGGTAAAAGCAATATATATTTTATAAGTTTTTTAGTTTTATTCTCCTTGAACTTTCCCTAAAAGATATCCAGATCTAAAAAACAAATAATATGAATGAATTTGAATAATTTTGGCCGAGTTGACGAAAAAAGTAAATAGACTACTAATAAAGTGAATTATTTGATAATCTCAATATAAAGGAAAAGAGGTCCTGCAATCTTAATATTATTAATATTATTATCTTATTTTATTTCATTTTTTCAATATATATTGTTTTAATATGATGTATAAAGCAATGATAAATATCAAATAATCAAAATAAATAGACATTACATGATGTTTCTATATATGGATGGATGTCATGATCTCTTTCAAAGCTCGAATTAGCTCAGGTGAGATGTCATTAAAATCCTTATCATCTAAAATGAAAAAGAAATAATTGAATTAAAGATATTTCATAAAAAATAAAAGAAATACAATTCTAAAAAAATAATATGAATGAATGTGAAAAATTTTCACAGAGTTAAAGAAAATTGTAAATGGACTACTATTTTGAATTATTTGATGAATATTAATAATCTTAATATTAAAAAAAATAAATGAGACTAATTTGGAGATGTTATAGGGGATAAAATTTAAAAACATACATGAAAACACAAAATGATAGGCAGACAAAGGATAACCTGTTGAATTACATGATTATAATTTTACTACTAATTAATTAATTAATTTCTTTAAAAGTCTAATTCCAAAAAAATTAAACCAATATTTAAATGAAATACTTTTCTTAAAAAGTGTAAATAAATAAATGAAATATAAAAAAGTTAATGATTTTCTAATATGCAGGAACGAACACGTCAAAAATGTCAGAGATTAGATAAAGAGACGCGGCATTTAACGAAATAGAGGCAAGTTTTTGTTTTAGTTGAGTCAGTTTAGGAAATATTTTTAACTTCATCTGCAAAACAAAATTTAAATAAAATCATATATTAATTTTATGATATAAAAAAATAATTAATTTTTTGAAATTAATATAAAAGCAAAGAAAAATATTTTGGAAATAATACATATTTTCAAATTTCCCTATATTCTATAAAAAATATTAATGTTTTCTTTTCAAAAAATGATAAATAATAAATATAATAAAATAATAATAAAATTAAAGAATCACATATGAAAATAATTTAAAAATTTCATATATGAAATAAAACTTTTTTTTTACCGCCAAATTTAAAAATATTTCAGAAACAAGCAATAGGGAAGGATTAAAAATAAAAAAAGCAATAAATATAAGATAAAATAAATGATAAAACTATTAAGTTCTTAAATATCACTACCCTGGGGCTCATATCTTGTACCTGAATGGTGACCACATCTTACCTTAACTTAAAGACTTAGATTTCTTCTACTTCCTATCTTGACCCAATCAAACCTACAGTCTCTTTTGTATCAAGTGAATAGAAGATTAGATTATATTTTAGAATAAATCTAACCCAAACTAAGAAAATTTAAAAAAATAGAAAAAATAATGTTTAAAACAAATGGTTAAATATTAATATATATAAATACAAATAGATTATGGGAATAAAATTCAGGGTCAGATTGGGGAGGTCGCATTTTCCAAGACTAAACTTCTTAGATATTTTTCTTACCTTTTACTTTTAGCGATCTGCAAATGAAGGATTTTATTTTCTTCTTTCCTTTTCCTTAGGATTGCGAGGGGAGCTATTGGGGTAAATAGGTCCAACTGTCAGAAATGGTCTAAGGCACTTCATAAAACTTTTTTTTTAAGAACAAGGTCTGCGTGGTAGTTGTCAATTGTTGTTGTTTTCTGAAAGGGTCCCTGAAAAGAAAAAACAAATCCGTTATGACCTTTTTTGTCGTTCGTCCCATAAATCAGTAGGACGGGAAAAAAATTCATAAAATAATCAATTAGCCATGGATGATATTCTTTTATTTTACATTGAATTAAGAAAATATAGAAATATATACAATATATACACAATAGATTACAGAATTTGAGAAGAGTGGATACAAATTAATATTAATAACGATAACAATTTTTTTTTAGTCCCTGGTTTTAGGGAAATCATATTTTATAAAAAATATATATATTTAATATTTGGCACGCTAAGTTTTTAAGAAAACAAATGAGTATAGACGGGATTTAGAAAAGGTAGATTTTTTAATTATCTATTTATGCAGAGGTTCTTTTGCGTAGATAAACAAATAAATCAGCAGATTGTGTACGAGCGAGGTTTAAAAATAAACTTCTTACTATGGATTTGAAAATTTATTAGAAAGATGTTGATGAAAAAAATTTATTTAAGTATTATATAAAATATAAAAATTTTGTTTTAATCTAAAATGTTTAAAGTATTGTTAAAAAAAAATTGATATTATAAAAAAGTGGTTTCAGAATTGGTATAATCTCAATGATAATTGAAAATATACAAATTATCACTAGTGTGACAACGTATCTCAAAAAAGATAAAATTACGAAAATTATAATATATCTGAATTTATTTTATATACTACGTAAAAAAGAGCCAAAAAAAAATAAATAAATGAGAATCTCATTTTTAAGGTGAAAATAGGTTTTTCATATGCATTATTATTATTAATAGTACATACAAATGTCTATTTACAGTATTTTATTATATACATTAAATGGCGAAAAAAGTTTTGATTTTTAGATGCCATATAATTTACTAATGGTATATTTTTCTATCTCTAATATTTGGACACAAAGCTATATTTTATCTATTATCATATCACACACACATTCACTTCGAACTCTAGTCAGATTCGTTCCTATTTATTTATGTATTTATTTATTTGACTAGAATCTCCTCCAATTGACATTTTCCTATTACAGTATACAAAATGACTAAAAGTGAATAATAATAATTTAATTCAATGAGAATCAACTCAAAATACCTAAAATTTTATAGAGCCATTTTAATAGGTGATTTTTACTTTATTTTAAAAAAAATTAATAAATAGCCTCGGAACCCCTTTTTTTTAATAATTTTATTATTATAATAATTGTTCCGATTGTCTTTTAAAAATGTTTTGATAAATCCAAAAGCTTAGTGGGGGAGGGGGTGGGGCGGCTTTTTTTCTCGAAAAATTAAAACATCAATATTTGTTTTTTTTTTACTAAAAAATTTTGAATTTCTGTTTTTATCTAAATAAAAATGTCCCTTTCGAACTTTTTAAAAGAGTAAGAAAATAATTTTTTGTAAAACCTTCTGGGATAATGTATCAAGAAAATATTTTCTTTAGATTTTATTTCCCTTTTCTTTCTCCTGTGATCTTCAGTATAATTTTTGCCAGAATTGGAAGTGAACTCAAAACTCTTTCACCGGATGGGGGGGAGCTAAAAATATTGACATTGTCAATATTGCTAATCTTAAAAGCCAAAGGATGGCAGTCGGATGACAATTTATTTAAATCAATTGGACACCAATTGATATAAATAAATATGCCTGGATAATGTGTATCGTAAATTAATAATTGAATTATTTAAAATATATATGACATAAGATGCCGAAAAGATTAAAAAAAATTATCTTTCACTTATGAATTAGAAAGACTTCCTTAATTCTATAAACAAATTAATCCAAAATTAATATTCTTTTTTATGTTCAAAGAATATTAAATATTAAATATCCCGAATTGATTTCTTAATTCACTTTTCAATTCAGTTTATGGTAAAAATTATACGACTTTAATTCGAAAGCGAAAAGCTATAGCCAAATAATATCTTGAAAAATATTTTAAAATTAATTGATTAAAAATTAAAAGTTAATTTTTAGTTAAAATAATTTTTTCATACGATACCAGTGGATTTAGTTTGCTTCTCTGACTGGCAAATAACAACCTTCATTAAATTATTTCATAAAAATTTTTTTAAGATTTTTTATCTTTAAGAATAAGAACCCCCGAATATTTAATTTTATTTATATAAAAAATATAAATTAATTTCAATTATAATTTCTTTGAAATATTTCTATATTACACATATATCTCTATTTATTGTATATATATAATCATTTTCTTTTTTCCTCTTTTATAAGTGAAATATAATACGAGGGTGGTTTGATATATATATATAAGATTATTGATTCTGAAACTTATTTTAAGAATATATTCCTCAGCTATAACTTTAAATACAAAGTATCCCCTCTCTCTTAATAACGGGGTTAAAAAAGATAAATTAAATTCTTTTTTTTAAGTCTTTTTTGGCATCTGAGGCCATTTAGACTCCATCCTTATTTATTTATATTAATTGGTAGCCAATATAATATAAATAAAATTTTGTCGCTCAGGACGGGAAGCGAACCGCTGATCTTTAGTACGTGACCTCTAACTTTGCACCAACGGACAATATAATGTAATATAAGTAAAAAAAAATTGCTTGGTTGATTTGAAATTTAACAAATTTAATATTTATATTGATATTTCATAAATACTTTACTCTCTCTATATTTTTTCCTTCAATTTTTTTCTTAAAAGCTGCATGCATTTAGAAATCATCCATATTTTCCTAGAAGACATTCCGCAGTTTAAGAACCAACGTATTAAATGAAGAGTATGTCAAAACCTGTGGTAAGTTTGTATTAATAAATACAAATCACGATAAGTTTAGACAATTGATAAAAAAGTCATTCATTATTGGACACGTGTGGATAATAGTGGGGGTGGAGGGCTTACAGTTCGCCGACTAGAGCAAAGCCGTTGCTATGGTAACCAATCAAGTTGCCAGTTTCCCAAAAAAGGAGGCTATTAATGCTGACCCCTGCTGCGAACACTTCGTCAAAGATGCGCCTCACAGGCAACGATTCAATTATACGCCCTGACCCCCTGTCGAGAGCCTAGAATGTGATAGAGCATAGTTCTGGATTCTTTCGCAACCACCTTTAACGTCAAGATGAAAATCCCAGTTCCCTCTTGGAAAATTTCCTTCAAATAATGTTCGTTTTATATTAAAAAAAAAAATTAGATTTCTATCTTCAATTACTTTTGAGATTTCCGTCCGGAAATAGTTTAATGAAATTAACTCGGGCTTAAACAGGCAAATAAAATTTACAATTCCTCAATATTTGGACCTTTGCTAAGAGAGCGATTCTAGACGATACAAGGTAGTATTACTAATTGTGTTGATTTTGCTTCATTTAGGAAGAGAATATATTTATATTAATATAACAAATACTCCTTTTGGAAATTTTCTATTATATTAAATACATATAGATAATTTTATGATGTATCGACAGCTCATATGGTTCAGCAACCGTTTTTCTATTGGAATAAATATAAATATAATCAAAAACACTTCCTTTTAATGGATAATGGAGTTGTATCTACAAATTTATGAACCATTACATTGATCAGGCAAATCCATTTAAAATTGTTAACTCAACTTCTCCTAAACCAACTTTTGTCCGAAGCTCCTGATCTCTTAAAATATTTTTGAAATTAACTAGAAAAATAAAAAATTGCTTGTTTTTCTTCTTAAATATCAAACTATCCTCGTATTAATTTGATTTCTCTATGATTTTGACTTTCATTCAACTAAATTGTTTTATTTCTTTTTTTTTTACTAAAAAATATCGCTTTTGATTTGAAATATCTATTTTTTTTTTTTTGACATTGACTTTATGCAATACACACATTTTATGTGAATGACGAGAAATTTTTTTTTCTTCTAACTAATTAATCATCTATATTTTGTTTTTTATAATATTTTTCTTCTTTTTTTTTTTTTAGAATAATATCACATTTAGTTTATATAATATACAACCGTATTCAAAAAAATCTATTATAAACATTGTTATGTACATTTTTATTTATTTATTTTTTTTACAAATCTACGAGAATAAATCAAGAAATTTGATCGGCAATGAACGATGGGGCGAACCGGAATGAAATTTGTATGATTGTCTTCTTTGAAAGAAATAAAAAAAAAACTGATTATTTTTTTTAGGCTTTTCAAAAGAATTTTAGGCCTATAAGATAGGAAATATTTATATTAATAATAGAATATAAGAACCGGAACAAATAAAAGTTTAATAATAAACCAACTACAAAGGAAAGATCACACGCTAGACTTCATGTGTATCGCTTCCTATTTTTTGTTCTTGGATAACATTATTATGGGTCCGGCAAAAAAATATTTTTTTAAACTTGAAAAATTTTTTAAAGAAATGAGTTGTTCGTTCCGGATGAAATAAATTTATTAAGGAGTGTTTGATCCTGTAAAAGGATCCTTAAAAGTTTTCTTGTTAAATCTTCATCGAAAGGAATTGAAAATATGCCGGTTATGAGGGTGAGAATCCGTATTCAATAACACATTCTTCTTAGTATCAATAAATTTGCATAAAAAACTAAATAGCGAATCAAATATGATGAGAAGAATAAATTATATTAAAATTTAAGTTTTGTCAATTAAAAAAATTTCTCATCTATGTTTTTCTTTAATATTTTTGTTCCAGTTGATATAAATTTCTTATAATATAAAATCAATTAGATTGATTCTCGTAGAAATAATAAAAAGAAACATTCTTCATTATTCTATTTTTTTTTTTATTTTTATTAAAATATTATATTTTTTTTTCAAAGACCCTGTTTAAGTTAATAATAAAATTAAAAAATTCCTCATAGAAGAGATTTTGTTTCATCTAGGCATAAAAGACATAGATTTATTTTTTGTTTTCTATTTTTTGGAATGAACATTTGTCTTTATTTAATAAATATGCTCTAGCTATCTGTAAATCTTCCCTAAATATAAATACAACTTAATTTTTTTTCTTTTTTTAAGAAATTTGGAAATATTTTATAATACTTTATGGATTGTTTATGTTTTGTGCGTAGGTTGAGGAGGGGAGGGGGAGAGAGAGAGAGAGGAGGGGAGGGGAACTAACTCTTGAAATCAGTGACGTTCAGGATTTTATTTTCTCATATGATGCTTTTTTTTTCAGAAATTGTAATCTAATCGTATTTTAATTTTATAAATAATCAATTAAAGACAAGAGTGTAAAATTTAAAACAAAAAACAAGATCCTTTAATCGTTTGAGGCCCAAAAAAAGAGGGTCAAAATGTTTTTCTATTTTCTTTTCCTTTAAGATAAATCTATTAAAAATAGAGGGCGTAAGAAAAAAGGTTGAGAAACAAAATCCTCACGAGAGAAACCTCATGAGAGATTGTTCCTGCTCATATTTTCTTAGATAAAAAAAGATAGAGGAAGATCTTAACTCCCTTTTAACCAAAGGTGCACTAGAAGGCTGTGCTGTGAGACCAATGATGCACATTTAGTGTTTGTTGATAATGTAAAAATTTATATTCTTTTCTTTAGGCTAGCATTAAATGCCTCAATTTTCATTATGACGTAATAAAAAATTAAACGATTGCACTTCAATTAAATATTTTTAAACTCTTTTAAAAATTAAAATTTGATTAATAAGTGTCTCCTGGTATACAAAATATTTAATAAAAAAATTTCAAAAATATCTAAAAATGATTTTTTCTTTGATAAAACGTCACTGATTGTTATATAAATGGATAAATTTAAAAAATAAAATAGTCATGTAAATAAAGGAGAGGTTACTTGGTTGGTGTTGGCATTTTAAGATCTCATTGGATAGGGCGAGGGAGGTTGGATCCCGGTCTAGGTCCTTCCAGGAAATAGGTGATCATCTCGCCTTTGCCTTTAACCGTAACGGGACCCCGACAGGTCAGGGGGTAACCTTTCGCATGGAGGATTGTATACACCTCGGATGTCACCTGAAATGAAAACACCAACAATTAAATAAAAACAACTTTTATATCTATATTGTTATTAAGGACCTCTGCTGACCTGAATATGGTCCACCAGCCCTGTGGAATCCATCCGGCTGGCGACGTTCACGGCATTCCCCCAAATGTCATATTGAGGTTTCCTAACGCCGATCACTCCGGCGACCACCGGTCCGATGTTGATGCCCACTCGGAGCCGGAAGTGATTAAATGAGTGTTCATTTACGTAGGAGAGCTGTTGTTTGAGACGAAGGGCGTAATCGGCCATTGCCATCACGTGGCTATGACCCTCAAGATCACAAGTCGCCTGAAAAGTTATTTAATTCATTAATTAATAAAAGAAAAAAGTCTTTGTAAAATAAAATTAGTACTTGTGTAAGTCCCGAAGCCGCCATATACGTTGCACCTGTTGATTTAATTTTTTCAACCGAAGCAAACGCGGGTTCTGCTAAAATCTCATCAAAATCGGCGATAATTTCATTTAAAAGTCTTAAACACTCCACACCTTCATTATTTCCCTCCAATTCCACATAAAATTCGGAAAAATTTGGAATCGATGCAAACATCACACACACCATATCACATTGTTCATGGTACAATTCCTAGAATATAAATATTAAACGTAGAGTAGAATTGAAATTTTAATTTAAAATACTAAAAAGACTTACATCTGCATTTTTATCACTAGATAGAAAATGTTCAGCAACATGTTCAGGGAGAATATTTGCTAAAAGTTTTCTATTATAAGCCTGCAAATGTTCCATTTCTTCTTTTTCCTCTGAAAAATAATCACATTAGATGAAATAATATTTACATATAACAGAACTATATACATATATATAAAATAGGTATCTTTAACATAAATACCCTAATAATCTTATTATTAACCGAATGCCTTTCCAAAAAATGTATTTTTATTTGTCCCATTATTTGATACTATTTTATTTTTTGTGTCTTTTTGATAATTTCTTATTTGATTATAAAAGTATTATAATACTATTATTTTTTTTTTAAGTTAATCGAACTGGTATTTATAAAGAAGGAGGAGGGGGGCTTAAGGTATGCTAAGAAACATTTTATTTTAAAATGTTATAAGTCCATTTATTCTGGTATTGAAATATTTAAATGTTTGAATGAAAAAGACGTTTTATTTCCACCAAATTTATTTGAATTTGAGGTGATAATTTCCAGATATTTCCAAGACCTTTGGCAACCCTGCTTTTTCGGTAGATTTCATCGCTTTCATCAGAGCTGCTTATTGCTTAATTCTTAATGAAGAAACAAGATGAGTGACCTCTTAATGTATTCTAATTGTAGTACTGAGCCTGTTTGAACTAAAAGGTGAAATCCACTGAAGGAGAAGGGCCCCCAGAAGTCTTCGAAATATTTGGAAATTATTTCACGCCTCTCATATGTGCGTGCACTCTAACCTCATGCATGGTTGATTAAGAATAAATTTATAGGGGCTTTGTTTGCAATTATTTCAAATAAAAGTAAACTAGTGAAGTAATTTGAGGTAAAAAACAATATTGAGAGGATAAATTCTTAAAGTTCTTCCGATAATAGGACTGGCCTGAAGATATATATATCTAAAATATTTTTTCTATAATCACAAAACTCTGAAAAATAAATATTTATATCAGAGGAGGTTATTTTATCTTACCTGTCGCTTGTAATTTCCATAAAAAATCCAACCTATAGGTTGCTTCCGTTTGCCTACTATGAATGACGAGTGCGAGAAGAAAACCAAGAAGAATGACTACGGTGAGGTAGAGTGACGAAACTTCGTCTTTGGAAGAGACATCGTCATCGGCAAGAACAATCTCTCGTATATAAAGGACTAGTAGATAAGTAACACAGCCCAAACTGAGGAGAATTAATTTCACCAACGAAACAAGAATTTGGTAAACAGCGCATTGCACCATCACAAGAAGTACACAGAGAGTGATATACTGGAAAAGAAAAAAGTGATTTCAAAAGAAATAGAAAATGCATAATAATTTTCTTGAGTGAGGTCTAATGAGTGCAGAATTAATATACCAAATATTAACGCCCCCGTATTTGAAAACTACTAAAGTATAAGATAAAAATATTGAATTTTTTCTTGAATGAGAATCGGAAACACAAACACACATCGATATAATCCTGAGGCCGGCAGACATCCTTAGGCTGCAATGGTGATGAATATTTGGAATATTCTGAGGCCGGTGGGCAAAGATCTGCCGGTCTAAAAGCCAATAGTGGAGCCATAGCAGCTGCATAGGTGAAGGCGAGAGCCGCTGCAGCCAAGGCTTGAGCTCCTCCTCGGTCACTCTGTACACGGGAGGCGAGTTTCTTTCTCGGAGACTGATGTAATTCTGTCTGGGAATCTCCAGAAGGAGGATTCGAAGTGCAATCACAACCAACAATTGCTGCACAGGTAAATACTCCAGATACACATAACATCCAAGTCAGAGCCACTGGCCACGACCAAGGCAATACGATGGCCTGCAAAAATAAAAAATTATTGTCAAATGATATGTTCCCAAAATAATAAAATAATATTTGACCGCTTCGAAGGGTAGGAATATGAATATGTGTCTAATAGTATATATAAAATAAATTAGTCCGTGGATATATATATATTATCGATATCATCAAAGAAATATAAAACTATGAAATGAAAGTCGGGTAGAATCACAGATTAGATTAATTAGAATAATTAATATAAAGATAATAAGATGAGATAGATATAGGTTAATATAGTAAGAAATTTAAGAATTAGCAGATTTCTTTCAGGAGGGATTTCGTGGAGATGTCCTCTCCGCACAGAGCCATCCACTCTACTGATCCAAATCAGACCTGGCTTTCAAGTTTCAACTTGCAAGGCATGCAAGAGAGAGAACAAAGGAGGGATAAAGAAATAAGAATAAAAAGAAATAAAATAAAGATAATCTAATTTGAAATGTAGTTTGATGATGAACGGAAGTTGGCTGGATAGTTTTCAATGAATGAATGATGAGGGAAGCCATAAATTAAATAAAATAACAGTTTATATATTGATATAATTCTTTATTTATTTCTTTAGAAAAAAGAAAAGAAAAAACGTGTTTTTTAGAAATATGAAATTGTCCTGATGAAGGTGGGAAGACACAAGTGTTGACAATTTTCACATATAAATCAATAGTTTTATCAAAATTGGCTGCCAGCATCTCCTACTCATTAAATATAATCTAATTTTATATAATCTTTAGATAAAAAAATTTAAAAAAAAAAATATAATAAAAATTCCATATTATGAATTCAAATTTAAGGATCAAATTCAAATAAAATAAAAAAAAATTAAGAATGAATTTGTATTAATAGTCTATTTATGAAAAGTAGAAAGAAAAAATCTCTGAATGGGAAAAGCAAAATCGAATGAGAGAGATCCTCTCCCTATAGTTAAAAAAGACATAAAATTTAAAATACTTATAGATCACAGTACTTTTGCATATAAAATAAAAAACAAATAGGGAATATTGAATTTATTTCACTATAGAAAAGGGCAAAAATTTTGAAGTTCATGGCACCCATTGAAATAAAAAGCATTTTTTTAAAGCATCCCTCGCAAATTTTTCGGGGATATTAACAAAAATTTGAGCGAAATCCCTAAATAAATTAATATTCTAGTCTTGACCGTTTAGCAAACTTTACTAAGTGATAAAATATTAGTTTTCTAATAATTTCTTTAATGTTGTTTTAATTAAAGGGGAGACAACAGATCAAAAATCGAGACAACGCGAAAGTTGTTGGTTTAGATGACGTATTCAGGGTGCCCTCCTCAAGTAAAAAAAAAAAAAAAATTCAATATAATCTTGAGTACACCTCTGGAGGATGTAAAAATAACAACTACATCCGCTTAGAAGTCAATTAAAAAATCTAACAAGGTATGAAATTTTATATATAGAATAGAAGGAGGTTATTTATATATATAAAAATAAAATAAAAATCTAATGGATAGAAAAGGAAAGGTATTTTTTCCTTAGTCTGATTTTTGGAGTGAAGTAAAAAATTACCAACTTGTCCTCGGTAATAAATATGTATGTTAACAACGACCTATGTATATGTAGAAAGAAAGAAATTTACCTCAACAGCGGCAACTCCAGAAGCGCAAACACAGCCAGAAATAAAATAGGCGGGCAACCATCGGTCTCGTTCCCTTGAGTATCTTGTCTCAACACTTCCATCCCGAAAAGAGAGTAGAAACGGTTTGCAATGCTCAGCTCGGAGTCTATCAATACTCCTGGCATCGATAGCCCTTGCAAGGTATTCATTGACCTCATCCTCTGGTTGTTGGTGCAAACCAGCGACTCCTGAACTACCGCCGACGCCACCCCTGACTCCGCCGTGACCTGTTATCATTAAATAATCAATTAAAAAAAATAATCTTTATTAAAAAACAGAAACACCAAAAAGTAAAGAGAAATACAGAGAGGAAGAAAACTTTTACCTCCATGTTCCGAAGGAATAGAAAATTAGAAAGAGAAATTCTGCAATACCGCAAAGAGAAATGTTTTTATTTTTTCACATCAAAGTCTGTCTATCTGCGTGTCAGAGAAATAAAAGAATTTAGTTTGAATATCACATGACTATTTTAAACTATTATTTTGGCATATAGGAGAATAGTTTAGAAAAGAGATAGTAATTTAGAAAATCTTGTTTTGATAATTAACGTAGCAAATTGAAAAGATAACCTTATAGTTTTTAATTAATACCATAAGTATTTTCCTATTTTAAATAAGTTTCAGGAAGATATAGGCTATATGAAGAACATGGAAGTAGTATAAAGTTCTCTCTACCTATATTTTGGTAGGGTATCTCTAATATTCGACACTGCGCACCGTGGCCCATGACTCGAAGTTCTTTGGAAACGGCACCGTTGGGTTGCATCCCACTTCCAGCTGAACCCGGCTCTCCTGATCCCTGTGCATTCCGTGGCCGAGGAGGAGCATCCGAAGCCACGATCAAGAACGTCTCAATGTTATGATCACGCAGATATGGATCTCTTTCCAATCCTCGTCCGTTCTCCACCTAATATTTTAAATTCAAAACTTATTTAAGAAAGATTGAAATTTAATATACACTTCATTAAGTATATTTTGAATTCAAATTGCTATTTTATAATTTACTTAATTATTAAAAATTAAATTTTTTTTATTTTTTATTTAATTTATTAAGCCCAATAATAAATTTACTGAAATTTTAAATAATCCATTTATAATTTTCTTTCACAAGGAAGGGATGAAGCCAAGCAAAGTCTTATCCTAAATAATGAATTGTCTCGTAATTATGAATAAAGTGAATATATTGAAAAAATAAAAAGATTAAATTTATATTTAATTAAACAAAATTAACAAAGGATATTTATGTTATACATTTTTATTCTCCAACTAAAGTTAATGGCTTGCTCGAAATAAATTTCTCTTTCCTGATAGCTGATTATTACCTAAAAATGATATTCCACTAATTCTCAATGTGGTATTCATTTTTACCAATTTAATTTTATTTGAAATATTCAAGTAATTCAAATTCGTGGTATATTAAGGTGTAGATCCAAGAACCCCCTGCAATAGCGCGCCAATTTTTTTCATTATATACCCAGAGAATTTGTAATCTGTTTTTGCTAGTTAATAAAAAAAAAAAAGATCAAATGTATATTTACAAAGAAACAAATACTCGGGGAGGGAGAAGAGACTTATACGGCCCTGTGAGAATCGCTTTATAAATTAAAAATCAATAGAAAATTATTTATAAATTAATGCAAGGGAAAAATACCTCATAGGCTCCAGCCAGGGCGTCCAGAGTTTCCCTTGTGATGTGAACCCGACCAGGTACACCGCCGGCTTCCATGTGATTCGCTAAAGTGACATCATTCGACCAGACATCGAATTGCCATTTGCGAAGTCCCAAAACCCCGCAATGCACCCGTCCTAAAATGTATTTTACAAAATGAATAAATAACAAGGAAGTGTATATATATATATAATATAATAATAAAATATAAAATTAATGAAATAAAGAACAGAGAAAGTAAATAATTAAACTTTTTTTTAAGTCTTTTTCGCATTGGAGGCCATTCAGACTCACTCCATATTTATACCATAAGTATTAATTGGTAGCCAATATAATATAAATAAAATTTTCTCACTCAAGACGGGAAGCGAACCACTGTCCTTTGGTAAATAATTAAACTTATTATCGATTAACAACAATGAATTTTAATGAAGATAGTCACAATGAATAAAGCTTATTAGTGCCAATCTCTTAAACTAAAACAAACTATCAATTATAGGAAAATGAACAATTAATGAGATTTAATATATTTGATTGTCACAAAAATTTTTAATATTTTATTCGAGTGAGATTTTTATTATTTAACTAAATATCTGATGGCATTATTCTGGTCACAAGGTCTGAGAGGATCTCTAAATCGCGGTCGTTTAAAATGGTCTCATAAAATATTGATAGCCTTAAAAGCCAAGGGAAGCATGCTCGGATCACAGGTAGTCAGATGAAAATGTATTTAAATAAATTGGATACCAATTGGTATAAAAAATATGTTTGGATAACATTGTATCGTAAAATATAAATAATTAAAATCGTTTGTAGTCTATATAGTCTGAGATGCCGAAAAAACTTAAAAAAAAAAAAAAAAAATGGTTGCTTTATCTTATTGAAAAAACAATTAATTAATATGATAGATTCGTTTGTTTTTATTTAAAAATTTCCCCATTAATAGCAGGCAAAGAAAAAAATTTTTTTTTTTTTTAGATGAAATTATGATGAAGCAAATTACCTGTATGAATTCCTACGCGCATGTTAACATTAACATTCGTGACCTCCCTGACGAGAGCGATGGCATGTATCATGTCAAGTCCCATTTCAACACAACACTGAGCATGATCGGGCCGAGGTTCCGGAAGTCCTGATACGCAGTAGTAACAATCACCGAGGAGTTTGATACGTAGGCAGTGATGTTCGGCAGCTAATCGGTCGAAACGTGCGAACAACTCGTTCAATAGTCTTACCTACAAAGGAAAGCCAAAGTTCAGTGCCTTTTTAGAGAGGAAATAGACTAGTTAAGTTACATGCAAAATTAAGTTAATTGGAAGGCTTATGATTAAATTGTGGGATAGGAGCTGCAGAAAAGGCAAGTTATCGTTGCTATTCCATATAATGGCCAGATCCTGAGTGAAGGAAGGGCTATTGCGTTTCTACACAGGAATTCAGTGTTCGCAACCTGGACGTGGACTTTTTCATTAAATAAAAATATTTAATTTAAACAGAAGTAAGTAGCCCGTTTCGTTTGGAACAGAAGCAAAAGTCCTGCTTATCGTTCCAAAGGTCAGCAGTTCGCTTCGTCCTGAACGACAAAATTTATTTGAATTATATTAGATACCAATTAATTTAAATATGGGCAAAGTCTACATGGACGTCTTTTATTTATATTTTATTATTTTAATCACAATTTAAAATGTCCTAAGAATCAAAACGTAGAAATTAAATTAAAAAATATTCGTTTAATTAATTCTCGGCTGATTTTATTAAATATAAATTTTATTACTTTTTTTAATTTAACTTGGCAAATTCTCCTCCAAAAAAACATAATAAATAAATGAAAATTAATTAAAAGTTAATTAAATTTGCTAAATTAATATTCAACTTTTTTTTAGGATTTACTTTATTTATTTATTTTATTTTTTTTATTTAAATCAATTGAGGATTAATGTTAACGTATTTTGGTCACGTTATTTATTTATTGAATAGCTACAACTACTGATTATCACATAATGCATAAAAATATTTAATTAATTAATTAGTGATATTAAGGTCATAGCTTTTTTTTTTTAGTAAAATGTGTCATTTCATTGGATCGTATATCACTTGGATAACAATTGGTGTAAATAAATAAGCCTGGTTAACAAGTATCGTATATAATATAATTATACTTTAGCCATATAAACTTTATTTAAAATACAGATTATCCAAGCATATAAATTTATATAATTTGGTATCCAAATGATTTAAATAAATTTTCATCGAATTGCCTGGGAACCAAACCCACTTCTCTTAGTTTTTATGGTTAACAATATTGACAAGGTTTCGGCCACGGGATGGAGGCATTCTTGAGGATGGGATTAAATTAAATTTTTATTATTAAGTCGAATTAATATATTTCTTAAATAATCCTAAAATATGTATATTTATTAATTTACTTCCTAAAGTCCAACTGGTAGAGTTAAACAATAAATTAAATTTCATTTAATGGGTTGAGTTTATCCCCATATTCCATCGAAATCATTATTGCGTGAAGACTATTGATTATTTTAGATACCATCGTGAGAAAAAACAAGCTGGTCCGCCGCACAGCCTGATACTTAATATATGGAAGATAGAAAGACTGGCAGTAGAAAAAATGCCAGTCTCAGTTCGGGTAACTCGTGATCGCAATCTATCCCCAAATATGAGCCCCTAAGTTATTTTTTTTATACTAAGAAAGAAAATTATCTTGAAAAAGGGTGGAACACGCACCAAAAAATGTCGACAATATTTTGATAAAATTTGTAAGTAAAAATAATTAATTGCCTCAATCTCATATTACCTGGATGGATGGATTTAATTTTAGGGAGGGTGGTAGGGTTTCCCGTCCGGGACTTAGGCCACCACGATTTGGCTCATCACTTTATGCCTATTTCTGGGGGTAAAACTATCTCCCCCTTTAATGAGGACACTGTGGCAATGTTGCATAATTTTAGCGATATGAGTGACTCGAACACGAGTTTCAATTGCAGATCCGTAACCCACGGTTTATCCGTCTTAGTCTTCTCCTCCTCTTCCTCAAATTCCCTCAATATATATCTTAATATATTCCGAAATTCCACTCTCCCTCATTCTCACTAATTTTCCACTTTAGAATTTCACATAATAGAAATAAAAAAACATATTTGTCCTATTTATTTAAAAGAAAAAAAAAGAGAACAGAAGACAACTTGATTTAAGATTCTATTAAGGTTTAGGTTTGTCTTCTCTCTTTTGTTAATGGAGAAGCGAAACCCAACTCTCTCATTCCATTTGGTTTAAACCAAAAGTGAATCAAATAACCTTTTCTTCCTTGTTTTTTTTTTTAACATTTCATTTAATTAAGTTGACTTAATTCAGTTATAAATACAAGGATAATCCTAATGGAGAATTACAAGTTGGTCCCCTTATGGAAGTAGTAGCCCTTAAAATTGTATTAAATTTTTAATAACTAATGATTTACGAAATGATTTTAAAGCTGAAAAATTGGGTAGGTGGCACATTAATGAGTTATTAAATTTTTTATAAATTAAGCTATCCTTAATAGAAATTTAAAAAAATGAAAGTTTTATAAAATAAATTTTTCAAAGAGATATGTTGATGCTTTTTCTTATTAATAGATATTTTTATAGAGTTTATTTGCAAGAGTTGGAATTCACAAACAAATATATATATATTTCTCCAAACATCCTTACGCGGAAACCTTCTAGAATATATATATACTAGTATATATATATTTATTTATTTATAACTAATTAATATAAATAAATTTTCATCTGAGATCCACACATCCCTTGGCTCTGAAGATTATTGATAATATCAATAGTTTTAATCTTTCGGCCACTGGGTGGGGGCCTGTTTTGTTTTTATGTATATATATGTAAGTAATCGAAGATCCCTCCGTGTTCGAAAGTTTAAAGATACTGACATTGTCAATATTGATAATCTTAGAAGCCAAGGGGTGTGGGTTCGGCTCCCAGGCAGTCCGATGAAAATTTATTTAAATCAATTGGATTCCAATTGATAAATAAATATTCCTGGATAATAGTATCGTAATTAAATATAGTATATACCGTTTTTAATGTTTATATGGCCTCATGTGCCGAAAAGACAAAAAAAATCTCCTGGATATATTGTTGGGTATAAATGGCACCAGCTGGATTCGAACCAGGGTCTTCCAATTGAAATTTCGGCATCTGAAGCCATATAGACATTAAAAAAGTATCCTTCCTTGTTGCAAGCTGAAAAATAGGCCACCGAAATGACCAACTCATTAATTTTTTGATTAAATGCTCCTGAGCTTCTCTAGAGTGGATCACTCATGCGCAATTTTAAATCTTCCTAAATAATAACATCTGGGCATGCAGACAACTAGTCCTAAGTCTCCCCACTTTCGCTATCTTTAAGTTTATTTGGCAACACTCCTAAGATATATACTGTGCTTATATTGGTACTTCGTTTCATTTTTTGATTTGAAATTGAACAGCAGGTGGAATTACCGAGTGTTGAAATAGGACATTTATGTTATGAAGGGACACGAGCACGTATTTGTTCTAATTTGTATTATTTATGTTCTTTTATGTTTTTAGTCTCTTCGGCTATATAGACTTTAAACAATATATATATATATAGTATTTTTATATACAGAGAGGAGATAAGTGGCTAAGACGGAGTACTGATCTGGAATTGGAACACAAGTTGAGTTCGAGTCCCTCACTAAAATTATTAAACAATTCTTCTCCTAAAGTAGGAAAATGGGACATAATCTCACCTCCCAGTAACAGGCCCAATTCATGATGGCCTAAATGTCGGACGGGAAACTCGTCCCTAAAATTAAATCCAATCCACTATTTCACCATACATCCTTACGCGGAAACCGTCTAAAATATATTTATTTATTTATTTATAACTAATTAATATAAATAAATTTTCATCTGAGATCCACACATCCCTTGGCTCTGAAGATTATTGATAATATCAATAGTTCTAATCTTTCGGCCCCTAGGTAGATTGTTTTTATGTATATATATGTAAGTAAATTTAGAGTATAGACCCTCTTTAATTAGAAAGAACTCACACAACCTAATCTAAAGAATGGTAATTATTTACTTTTGAAAGATTTACATTACACTCTAATTTAATGTAATATGGCTATTTCAATTCAACGATTCGATTTACGACTAAATAAAATATTTTGAAAATTTTCATTATAAAAATATACTTGCATGTCATTAAATGTCACTTACTGTAGAAAAAATAAAAAAGAATTTATGTACATTTCCATATTATGTACGAACTACTCATGACAACTTTGGGCCACAAATAGCCAATAAGTGACTGAAGATGAAATAAAAAATTTTGTCCGAAACGTCCCCGTTTGCCTTTTGACATCCAAGAGCTTTTTTTTAAGTTTGCTACAAATTGTTTTCTATTTTCTTTATCATTTTCAAACTGAACATTATAGTCATCTTTTCATCTAATATTAACTCTCTAATTATAGTCCCTAAAAATAACAAATACTGTTTATTGCTTTGAATCCCTAACCAGATCAAAAAATACGTTATTTTGATGAAATTCGAAGGATGCTGGCTGGATAATGATGTATTTAGGATTTTTTTTATAGGCAACCATGAAGAAAAAAATGTTTTTCCTAATGATGATGAGGTCGAAACATAGAGGTATGCAAAGAATATAAAAATTATCTTCTTGGCTGACTATAAAAAATCCTGAATACCCTCTAAAAAAAAATTCAATTTGAGTCTCCAAAATTCATAATTTTATCTTAAAAGTTATTAATTGAAATGAAATGCAACTCACCAGTTCCTCGGCGGTACATTGATCGCTGAGCATAGTGAACCCACAGATATCAGCGAAAAGTATGGATACATTCTCATGATGTTGTATATAGATTTTATGGAACATGGTGTGTTTGGGTTGGCCAGCGATATCTGCTTTCATCTCCATGGCAACATGTCGGGGCAACACTGACAACAGCAGACGTTCTTGCTGTTGATTCTCTCGTTGCGTGGTAAGTCTGGCTCTGACGCATTGACGTGTCTCCAAAAATCCTTGACGTTGCGCTAACTCGGAAGGAAGATGCGTCAAAAGACCGCCAATGTTGGCGCAAAGTGCCGCTACCAACTGGGCACACAACTGAGAACACATATTTGATTCATTTATTATTATTTTTTTAAAATATTTTCTAATAAAAAGAGAGTGGAACTTCAGGAAAAGTAGGCGTAGCTTTGAATAAAAAAAACATTAAACATCGTTTAGGGTTGACAGTAGTTTTTTAGTTGGATTGTTGAAGATGGGAGTACAGGAAATTATCCAGACGATTAAAACCAAAATTTGTTTAAGATTTTTTATGTGTGGATCAAATGACCATGTCGAACCCTGGATCTCCAGCCCACCAGGGGTCCAGATGCTCATCTCACAAAAAGTTGAATAAACTATGACTCGTCAAGTCCGCATATGTTGAATATTAATATCTGAATATTTAAATGAATATAACAATGTATTGGTAGTGAATAATTATTTGTTAGAAATAACATGTTAGAGCATGACAGATATCCTCAACAAAATAGGAAAATTTTTGTTTTATTCATCTGGTTGTTCTCAGAAACTCTGATCTTCATCAACCCAATGAAAAAACAATAATTTTAGCTTTGGGTAGTAGCTATATACTACTTTAGATTTTATCAAAAATGAATGAATGAATAAATGAAACTGCAAAAACAAGATTTGGCCTAAGCGCGATAATTTTAAAATTTCATTTCATTTGGGCCGTATACCCACCTACCGGGTTCTCCGTATATTTACCCGAGATGCTTTCGTGTACGGAGACACATACCTTAAACCCAGCCCAACCTCTGGCCGTAGCCATCTATCAGCAGCCCGTGAAGTTACTTTATTTTTCCTAACACTATTTCCTCCTCCTATATTCATTTCTAGCTAGCTAACTATTCCTATATCTAATTCCACCCGGTCCCTTTATTCCAACCTATTCTATGCTAGGGAGGATGTCCTAGATTAAGGAGGGA
>JAAAKE020090611.1:6974-20891 GCA_010014785.2 Anisolabis maritima | reverse complement strand
TATGGAAATTCCTTTTCCTATGAAATCAAAGTGTCAAAATTCTTTTTTATTAAAAGAGGGAGAGGATGGCTTTTCTTCCTCTTTTCATTCATCTGATCAAATAATATTTCTCTATTTACTTGACAAATTAATTTTTTGAAATATATCCCCCTATATATAATAACCAATTGCAAAACTCGGATTACACCATCATAGCCCCTCTCAATTTGCGATCACATATCTCTATTAAATAGAGATCCATATATGACATAATCAATTACTTATGTTTGTTTAAAATTTTCTATTATGTCACAATAATTTTTTTATATCAAATCTTATTTATATATGCAATATTTATATAATACTAATACTATAATTTGACAAAAAAAAAAAAAAAATCAAATTTAAGAATTTTAAATCTCAAAACATACTTGGCCTGCCTAATTAATTCATATTTGAATTAAAGTTATAAAAAAAAATTTCCTTGAAATAATCAAAACAAGAAAGTAATTGATATCTTATTAAACATCGATTTAAAAACATTAAAAAAATTGTGAAATTGGCTAATCAATATTTAGAAACTATTTTGGGGGTGAAGTGTAGCTTTCAAAGGGCGTAACAATTTCTTTTAATGGTCTATTCATTAAGTGAAATTATTACAAAAAATTTAAAAAAAACAAAAACAAATTGTTATTAATATTATATTCCTTTGTTTATATAAATATTAATATATACGTACCGCAGCGCAAATGATATGGGGTATTGATAATAAAAAAATACAATAATAATGAATAAAAATCAAAATCAAAACAAGAGAGACCGAATATAATTATTTTTATAAATACTATTATATATATTATTAAATCATTTTAAATTTGGGAAAGCCGGAATTGAAACTTCGGAATTGCGCTCCATTGCGCTTACTCTTGAAGCAATTCACCTTAACTCGAAAGTTTTTATTATAATTTTATTTAAAAGAGATTTCCAAAAAAAAAAAAATATTTTAGGGATTTCAGATGTGTCTACTATTTTAGAATTTTTATTATATTATAAGTATATATAAATATATATTCTAAATTTAACGGTAGTGAAGTTTAAGTAATTTAGCCTCTTTTTACGCGATAGATACGTTCTTTTAAATTATACGTAAATATAATCCGCTTAAAAAGAACTACTCGTTTATGCCCAGGCAGTTATATAATTCGGAGAATTTAAATTTGAAATTTTTTTAATTGAAACCAGAATGCAATTCTCAGAATTTTTCTAATTTAGAGTTAAGATTAGTCGCGTAAAAGTGAATTCAAATCAGGTAAAAAAATTGCATAAAAAGAGGTTTAGGTGTACTTTTAAATATTTCTTTGTTCAAAATTTTTGATGCCTTTCAATATCGTGTCTTTTTGTTGTGTCTCTCGGCCTATTTAGAGCCAAACTATATAAAAAATTTTGTGCTTGATTATTTTTTTTTTTTAAAGGGGATTGAAGACAAAAACTTATTAACATATATGTACCTATAGACGTATGGACTTAAAAAAAACACATTCAAAAGAATTTTTCGTTAGGCCTATATTATATAAAGCTTAAAAGTATTTTACTTCTCTGTTCAGTAACAAAGTTTGAACAATTGTTCAAAAAATAAGAAAATTTTTCTCTTTTTTTATTACAATAATATAATATGTTAGCTTTGTTGGCTGTGCCTAAAATGAGATGATTAAATATTTCAAACCATCCTCAGGGGCTATAATTAAAATATAAATAAAACATTTAAATATTATGTTCATTCTATTATGTTGTAGTTTATATATATATATTTTTTTTTACATTGATCATAATATTTGTTTTTAATTTTTTATTATAGACCCTGAGTATTGTTGAAAATAATCGAAACTGATATTTGAGCCTAACCAGTAAGATTAACAATTTCTAATGCCGTTAATTTAAAACAAAAGAAAAATTTTTGATTATTTTTTTTTGAAAAATAATTCAAAACTAGAAAAGTCAAATTTTGATTTCTAATTAATTATTTCCATTATCTTGTTCATTGTCGGTCTTCTTTATTTGTTAATAAGAAGAATCTACAAAGCAAGGAATTGCAAATACTCTGAACTCTTGACCCCCTCAAATGATCTCATTTATTAAGCAATTAATTGATTAATATAATAAGACGTTTCGGCTAATGACCGCTAGCGATCAAATACGAAGAGAGGTTATGAAGCTATTGCGATTTTAAAACATTTGCTCAGACTTATTAAAATATAAAACCATTTTTTTTATTTTTGCAATAGAGACTCGGGGTTTAGACTAAAAAATTCTCATTGAAGCCATAGTAGGGTCTAGAGCAAAACAATGCCATTTATTGAGTTAATCTGACATATAATATTGGTAACGACAAATCAAAAAAACAAATTATTATTATTATTATTCACTAATTATTATTGGTAAAAATTTGAAAGGTCATTGTCCGGATTATTTAAGTGCATTTTTTCTCTTCAATTATTTATATAAAGAGAAACAAATTCTCAAATAAAAATAAAAAATTAATTTTTAAGGAGAGTGGAAGTGTTTGAGATTAATTTTTGATTATTTATACCAAGAGGAAGCTAAATATCAAAAACTATTAATGATAAATGATATCAATATTTAATGTTAGGTTTTTCAAGATCTATTCGATTCATATGAAATATGAAATAAATAAATGTATGCCTCGAAGCGGGCAAATTGAAGCAATATATTATTTTTCATAAAATAATTTTTTGTGAGTGTATATTTTACTGGTGGATCAAGCGATTCTTGGCCCCGGGGGGGATCGGTGTGTACCGGACCACCGGATTTAATGGGATAGTGGCCTCCTTTATTATTCTAGTTTTGGCTCTGTAATAGACAAAGAGCGCTTTACTTTTTGAAAATGCGTTTTCAGAGATACGCGTTAATAAATATTAATTAATAATTATATTTTTAAATATTATTCCATGGAAAAATATAATTTATTTATAATTTGATTACTTATTTTTGATTAAATTTAAATAATTTAATTTAAAAAAAATTAAATTCCTTAAGTTGTTTATATGCATATTTTTTCGAAGTTCACATTAGAATTATTTTACATTTAAAAGTAATAACATTCTATAATATACGAGCAAGCCACATATATATGTTTATACGATTACTATATAATTCATTCAATTAATCGAGCCATATACAACCTGCGTCTCACCAAGTTTTTATATGCGTTGTGGTATGCACAGTCATAAATTTAAGTTTTTCTAAATTATAGAATTTTTTTCTATAAAAAAAAATTTCCATTGGAAATAATTTTTCAATGATTGAAATTTTGAGTTGGAAAAGGATGGAATAAAAAATTTCTGAAAATCCAAAAAAAAAAAAAAAACTAATATTATCAGTCACCCCGCAGATATATTAGCTCAAATGGAATAATTTTATTTTTGGAGGGCGAGGAGGGGGAGGGGGGGTGAGAAGCTCTCTTCGTGATATTTTTAGTCTTGAAAAAATAAAATAAAATAAATAAAAAAACGTTTTATTAAAAAATAATTTTTTCTCAAAATGTTTGAATATATATGGCTAATTAAAATAAAAGCGTGAAGCGTTCACTGAGACTTAAAAATATCATTTTAAGGAAATTAAATAAAATTTTATTTATATTAAATATATTAAACTATTTTATGAAAAATATTATTTTCCTATTTTTTAGTGCATTTTTGTTTGTAAATGTTATTTATTTATTTATTTTTTTATTATCATAATTTAATCGGAAAACTCTTTGAAGTGGTAATTGAGAATTCGTAATCTGAGTGAAATTCTACGTCGATAAGACGAGTCACGATAGAGAGACAGACACACGAAAAGAATTCAGTAACAAGCTTCCGTTTAATAATAATGACGTGTACATGATGATTTCATGGTATTCCTTAGATGATTAAGTATAAAACAATGCAGAAGCTAGTTATCACATTTCTACGAAATTCTTATCGAATTTGTTGAAAAGGAAAAAAAAATAGAAATTTAATCGAGAGAGTTTTTTATTTCATTGATTCATAAGTTTACTTCATTGGATTTGATTCATAGGTATGAAATGAAATTTAGTAATTAATTAGTCATTCATGATGAAATGACCAAATTCTAATAAAAATTTCGAATCAAAATTTATTGGCATGAGATGGAGAGTGATTCTGCAAGTTCCAAATCCCCCCTCCATTATAATTTTCTGTCTCGGTCTTGAATAATATTACATATATATTAATATAAAACGAAAGTTAATATTGAGATTTAAAATTTTTCATGAATGGTTAACATCGAAAGAAAATTTTGTATTTTATCTATTTTTAATTATACAATAAACAATTTTCTAAGTAAAGTATAAATGATTTATTGAAAATCATCAGAATGACAAAATATACTCATATCATTGTTGTATAATTATGACCTATTTCTTTTGTAAACAATTTCTTGATTATATTTATATAAAGGTTGAAAATCTGATTGCGATTTCGCTTTCATTAGCCACACATCCTTAGCGCAGTTATTATAATTTCGAAATAAAAAACAGATAGCTCACATAATTCAGTCCTTTCTTGAGATTTGACCAGAGGCATGGTTAAGATATTTTTTTTTAGAGGGGAGAAAATGTTAAAAATCTGGTGTGAAGAACGCACATCACCCAACTCTCCCTTACCTTAGGTAAGGAAAACTGAGTGATGTACTGCCTGGAGGGGGGGGGGGAATAAGGGTTAATACTTTTGAAAGGTCATCTATTAAATAATTGTTTTATGAATTTTAATCCAAATTGTTAGAGGGGAAAAATCTAAAAAAACTAAAAAAGTACATTAGTAAAGTACCAGTACCCGTTAGCCGATTTTATTCAAAAGCTTCGTAGATACCAATCTTAAATATAAAATTTCAGCCTCGTTTTGGAGATATCTTGTTCACAGACATACATTTTGAGAGATCAATTTTTGTTTAAAATCCGGCAACCTCAAAACGTGTATTTCCGTCGAATCGCAATACTTTTTCACTATATCTTCGATCGTGTTAAATCAAAACAATTCCTGATTTGTCTTATAGGTAAGCACGCCATATCGGACCAGGAAAACGCTGTGACGCAAATGCATCTACTCTTACAAGATAGAGAAAGGAGAAATAACAAAATTTTTCCAAATTATTTGTATAATATATCTGAACGTGAGTTCATAAGACATAATAAATATTTATTTAAAAATCAATTATTTTTCTTGGAAAAATCATAATTTTATTTATATAAGAGAAAAGCGAAAATAATTACATAGTGCTTCGGTCAAGTATATGAACTTGAACTTGCGCCCTTTAACAAAAAATAAGTCTTGGATTTTTACATGGGTTCGGAATTGTAAATTTTTTCTTAGAATTTCTTTACTATTTTTTCTTCTTAGTTTCGCTTTCCTTTCATGTGATAGTTTATTTTTATTCTATTTCCTCACTTCGGCATTGATGGTCAATAATTACCCAATACTAGATAGTTAAATTTTCAAACTTTTGATTAGAGCAGAACCGTTCAACTTATTATATCCTTGTATATGTAAAATTTTAACATAAAGGTGTGAAGCGCATTTTCGATTTGGGATATAAATAAGTATAATGATCATTGTTGTAAATGAAACAACTCTTTGTGGAGAAAATTTTTATTTAAAACAACCAACGGACTAGTGGGGTTTTAAAATATAAACTCTCCCATACATTTCGTCATCATAAAAAATTGTGTCCATTTCACTTGCTGTTTAGAGAAAGAGATTCGAACAAAAAACACCCAAGGGATCTGGAGACAATTTTTATGATAACGAAATGTATGGGAGAGTTTATATTTTAAAACCCTAGTCCTGAAGAAGGAGCTGTTGGTTGTTCGAAACCTCGACTGGTGGAATTTCCTGAAGAGTTGTTTCATTTAAATGAATCATTACATTCTATGTATAGGGAGAGTGTTGTGTTAGTGGTCCACGAGATTTCAAATTTTTAGTTACTGGTCCGTGAATTCCAAAAGGTTGACGACCGTGGAATTAGAGTTTGGAAAGAAAACATTATTATTGTTGCTAGATGTAATTGATGAGAGAATTTGATTTTTGATTCGATTTGAATTATTTTGCCAAGAGCTGAAAGTCCTCATAAAAGATTTATATAAAACAAACCCCCGGTTAACACGATTATTTAATCCTATGTTCGTAATAATACTATAATATATTTAAACTTCTAAATTGATCGAGACGATACATCGAAACTAATAAAGAATGGGAAAAAAATGAAAAATTTTCATTGTCAGGCACTGGTTACTCCATTTGCCTGAGGTGGGTTTCTCTTTCTTCCCCAGACTTTCTTTATATAGAATGGACTTAAACTTAACTCAGGACTATCGTCCCTACATAAATTAAGATAGAATTCAGATTTACACAAATTTTTCTCTTTATGTATAATAAATACTATACTAAAATAAAAGGAGGCAAATTAATTACATGAAAAACATTAAGATATTTGCTCTTTTATGTTTTTTGTGCGTGTCGTATAAACTAGAAAGGTCAAGCGATTTGTCTATTTCTTATTGTAACAAATGATATAATAAACAAATTTATCTATCCGACCTTAATTACTTAGTAAAATAATTTTTTAATAAATATAATCAGAATCTAAAATACAATTATTTTTTTTTTAACATAATCACTTTTAATTATTTTGTTATTTTGGGATTTTTTGCTTATAATGAACCACACCCAAGAGGACAGGTTTAAAAAAATAGAAAAAGGAAATAGAGATGATTGAGCGGCTGAGCCTGGACCAGAGGAAGAAAAATTCCGTCGAGTCATTTCTACTTTCTTTAAGAAAATTATTCTCTATTTATTCTTATTATTTATAAAACATTTTTTTTTTTTTTTTTTTAATTTAGATTCTCTCTCCCTTTTTTCAGTGAGAAATTTATGAAAAATAAAGTATTCATTATGATAGAATCAACAGATTTATTGTAGAAAAAATAATTTATTTTAAAATTCCCAAGATTATAAAATAAAATTGAATAAACCATCCAATTGTAATTTAATTATTAAACTACCTGGTTCGTCTTGAAATAAGACGGTTAAAAAAATATTTTTTATATTAATAATATTATTTATAAAAATTTAATTTAATTTTTTATTTGTGATTTTTCAATGCATTGATGGTTGATATCTAAAATATATATTAATAATAGAATTTTCTCCCTTTCAATTCCGTATTACCGTATTTTTTAATTATAATAATAATAATAATACAATCATTATTTGTAATTTAATTACGGACAAGAAATTTTTTAATAACAATTGAATAATGTCCTATTAGGATAGGAGATATGATCCAAACGTTGAATTTTATCAAAAAGAAAGTAAAATTTTTCTTCCTGAATTCTCTGATTAACTCATTTCCTTTCCATTCATTTATTTTTTTTTCCTTATTAATTGAAATTAAATATAATAAGAGGAAAAATAGACAACAAGGTTGCAACAATTTCCCCATGACTAAAAGCCAACGCTAATCATACCATGGAAGTATGGGGCCGCTCTATAATCCTATCGAGTCATGTCATCTTGATTGGATTCATTAGATGAATTTTAAAAAAGTCTAAAGGATTAAATAAAATTTCAGTTTTCTCTCAATGATGACGTATGTTTATTATCTTATACCAAATTTTTTTTTTGTTTTTTATGAATAAATCCGTTCCCACTCAACGGATTGTTATTAAAATTGGTTTAGGACTGAAGACAAACCTCTTAATTATTATCAGTAAGTTTCAAAAGATTTGTCTGAGATGTTAAAAAAATCGTGGTAGTCGATAAATTTTGGGGGGTCTTTTTTACCGCCTCCTACAGTCCGATTCGCCTCAAATACTTTCTTAGTCACTCCTAGAGCTGTTGTTGTTAAATTTCATCCGTTTCCGATGAGTGGTTCCATAGATATAAGTATTAATATACATACTCACATTAAGGTTTTTTTTTGTATTTTTGGAGCTTGAAACATAAAACGCATTTAAAAAATAGAGGGTTTTTCATGATTACAATACTTTTCCTTAGAATTTATCTTTACTTACTATATAATAATAAGGAAAAATGAAAATTTTGGATTCCGAAAATTATATTTATACAGTTTAATTAGATCCTCTTTGCAAACATTCAAATTGTTTTGAGGTGTTATTAGTATAATTATAACATTTCTATTTATTCATTCTTGATGCAAAAAAGTTAGATGACTTCTCATCTAGAGTAAGATTAATTACTTGAAGTTCCATTTAATTTAAAGGTCATAATTTACAATATTATTGAAAGTTAGTGTAGGATTTTATTTATTACTTATTCTAAGAGATAATTATGATTAGAGCGAAAGTCCATTTTTTCGAATAATTTAATTTATAATTGGAAAAGAAACGAGTAGTTAAAAAAAAATTTAAGTTCTCATAACTAAAAAAAGAATCATCAAAGCAGAAAATTGAATTAAGTAATATAATGTTTATCACAATCATCATCCTTATTATCAATAGTTGGTTGTTAACAACTCAAATTAAAAAAAAGGTATAATTATGTTTGTAGTAAATAAATTTAAGGAAAATTTAAAAGTGTCGAAATAATCTATTTAATTAGTATTTTTCCCTTCGTAATATGCTTTTGTGTGCTTCAGTCATGAGCAGACCCAGAATGATATTTTTTCGTTGATATCTTAATATTTCCCGGAGATCGTTCACTCGTTAAAATTTACCGGATGGGCCTTATAATAAATGAAAAACTTCTATACTCTATTTAATATAACTTAAGTACGGCGATGGGGAAGGTCAGACGACTGCAGCGTTGTCAGTGTTTGAAGCAGGAGTATTTTTATGAGTGGTCAATATAATATTGTCGAGAGTGTGTTTTAATTGGTCAGCGGACTGTCATTCCCCAGATTCCCTCTCGACGGCTTCACATGCTTAATACCGAAGTTAGAGTATAAAACGATTGTTGATTGCAAGCGAACGCTTCGACAAATTGAAATATAAGTTTTATTTATATTGTAAAACAATATTAATATTAAGTGGGAATTCTACTTAGGTGAGAAGCCTCTACGATATTAAAACTCTCAAGTTTGAAACGTTTGGGATTTAATTTAATAATGTGCTGCGTGTTGTCTATTTTATATACAAAGAATGTTTGTATTATAAATGCCAGTCAATGCTTATCAGCTTAATTGTTCGAGTGATTTTGAGATGTTTAATAACGTAGAGGCTTCTATCTGGCTGCCTGTTCCTTCCTCCATTGTTAAATAAAACAGCCACCCTACTACTTCGCAGAAAATTCACCGGAAATTTAAAAATATCTCTTAACTTGAGAGAAATAGCGCCAAAATATAAAATTGTTCTAAACAGCATTTTAAACAATTTTTGCTAAAATTCTCGGTCTGTTAATAATTTTTTCATTTCTTCTATTTATTAAATTTTTTTATTGTTTTCTGTATTGATGTGAAAAGTATACATTTTTGTTGTTTTTTTGATTTTTATAATTAATAATAATAAATAAAAAAAAAAAATTTTCATTAAATTTTCTTAACAAATATATAAATATGGACTTACCGGTAGACGTAGGGTCCGAGCTCGTCTACGACAGGTTTCTCGCCATTATTAAGGAATTCGTCAGCGTTGGTCACATTGTAGACGTAAACGTTGATCAGGGGATGTACAGGTGGACGACGCCACCATTCAAAGGTGCGAGACTCTCGTCGCAGAATGATCTCCTGTACGACCAAAGAAAACATTCGTTAAGAAAACTTTCTTTTTTGCACCTTAAATAAAATTTATATATTTGTTGCTAAGTCTTCCCAAGTCCCATGCCAAATGAGAAATATTTTTAACTTGTATTGACTTAAGAGCCTGAGGATGGTCCTAATTTAAGACCAAAACGTCACTCCTGATCGAATAAAACGGATTGTTCTGATAGAAATTAAAAAACTTTTTTAAAAGTTAAAAATAAGTTTCATTGCATAAATATTTTTTCAAAAACTAGGTTTTCAAAAAGTATTCAATTTCAACTTGATTGTGGCTTCTAAATTAATAATAATAATGAAAAAATTTCTAAAAATTTGATTTGAAAAGTTAAAAATATTTTAGAATCTAAACCACTGCCTAATGAATCTTTGATTATTTTTTTATTTTTATTTTCTTACTATTATCTTTCTATATGTATATGAATCTTCATCGGCGATTAAGCAAAATATTAGTAATTTTTTGATATTTCAATTTTAATTACTTCCGGTTAATCAATTACTGTCAACATTTCTAATATTTGAATGAAAAAAAAAAAATTTTTTTTCGAAATTTCATTAAAATCTCATCAATTTTCAAGAAATCGTACCTAGTGACACAAATATCACCAGGTAGATAGTAATTTATAAATAATGCAGAGACTAAATAAAGTGGCTCTAGTATTCCAACAAAGGGAATTCATCTCTCAACAATCCAGTTTCATTTGTATGGATGCTTCTCCTTTGCTTGTGTGCTTCTCTTCTTTCTTTCATGTTATTTGTAAATAACTCTAACATAATAGAACCTTCCGGCGTATATGTTTTGGCATTTTATTTTTTATTTTGAAATAACGTAAAATTTCTCTCATTATTTTGAGATTATATATCATAGATAATAATATAATTTTTTCGTAATATTTTACAAAACGATCTAAGTTTTTCGAAATAGACATCATACACCAATCTCTATTCAGGGGCTCATATATGATGAGTACATGGATGGAGACCACGAGTTGCGCTAGCTAAGACGGGCATTTCTTCATTTCTCCCTTCCAATTCAGAAAGCCGGTTTCATTTTCGGTCGCGTTTTTAAACTGGCGACCCTAATTTTTTTTACAGCGTTTCGAATTTCAGAGAAACCTAAAATTTTGTCTATTATTTTTTCGCAAAATATTTCTTGACCTTTTTTTTCAGATTAACCACTTAATGCTTTAAGGCCACCGGAAATAACGTAAAATTTCTCACATAATGAAAACTGAACGGATGGGTTCTATCTTATATACTTAAACTTTTTTTAAATTCAAATTACGTAGTATAATAGTTTTGATAGCAACATTTTTTGAAACTGAAAAACACTAGTAAGTGACCATACACTCAATTGATTTTGACACCCTTGCCGTTAAGAAACAGAACTTGGTGTGAAATTTTTTAAAAAGTAAAATTCAGTGGTTATTCATTATTAATTATTCTGGATATATCCGGATCCGCATAAACAAAATCATGTCATATCGTATATTTTACACACTCGGAATTTTTAGTGATCAATTTTTTAGCGAAAATGGTACGCAAATTACGTAAGCAAACATAATATATATAAAATTCATTTTTTTTATATAAAAAAAGAGGATTATATCTAACATCATCTAGCGAGTGATTTTCCATTCTAACTGAATTCACTTATTATTTGGTTTTAAATTTTTATTGAAGATATCTTTTAAATTTTAAACAATAAAATAGATATAACTATAAAATATTCGTGGGAAAATAAGTTTAAATCTCTTTCCTTATTTATTTACATTATTTATTACATAATTACTCGTATAGATTCTTTCAATTTTTTGAACTACTTAAAGTTTATTCCTAGAGCAACCGTTTGAAACATTCAAACGCATGCGCAGCACGTTGATTGACCATCAATAATGCTATGCGCATGCGTCTGACATTTTCAATTGTTCTAGAAACATATTCTTTACAGTCTGTGATTTTTTATTAGAACGAACAATTTTTTTTCTGATATTTCAATTAAAAATCAGAATTATATTCGATAAAAATCTTTCAACAGTCCCATTTGGGGATTAGAAGAGTAGTTGCCCATTTCTCCCATCACTCAAAGGTTTGCATTTATATTTCCTATTTATTTCTGTATTTAAATGATAAGTCGAATTTTAAAAGGGTCATTTAACGAATTCGAAATTCCAAACAAGTAAAAAAAAAAAAAGATTACCAAATTTGATTTATGCTTAAGCTTCACTTCACCTAATTCTGGTTTGGTCACTTTAGCAATAAAAATTTGAAATGACGCGCCTCCCCTCTTATTTATTTATTATATATATTTCTTGTATGATTATCTTAAAAATAATTATTTAATTATTTTTTGTGAATATATCTAATCCTTTATCTCCGGGAAACAATTAGTAAACATAATCACATGAGTGTGTAATTACTAGCAATATGTTTTATTTAAATTATATATGAGTCATATAGTCATATATTAAAAAAAAAAAAACAACAAAAGAATACATATATGGGCTTATTTGAAGCGGTGAAAAATATTGGAAGAAGTCAAGTTCGCATCTCTCTGCCGAGAGAATATTTTTAAAACACCGTTATTCGGTCATTGCTAACAAATTGTTTGAGTTGCGGAAGTTGGACTTCACAGCCGACATGCGATTTTCAATTTTATAACATATATATATATACATATATTCTCGAGTATTATTTAATTTGATATAGACAAGAAATAGAGAGTTTCCGATTTGAGTTCCGGACTTTTTTTTTTCTGTCATTTCTCTTTCAAATTAAATACTATTGGTGAAAATCAGAATCTTTTTATCAAACGAAATATTTACAAATACAAAAAAAGAGCTTTTTGTGTATTTTTCTTTAAGTAGGTAGTATAAGAGTAAGAAAGATGGATGAATTATTTTGAAAACATCGATCTTCCCAACAAAACTCATAAATTATACCATTGAACAATTAGTGAAAAACGGTTAAATGAGAAAAAAATATTAATTAGTAAGTTAAAATGATCAAAATTTAGACTTTTATTACTTTTTAAATTTTAGAAATTCATTATATTATATAAATAAATTTTTAGAAAAGCAAATTCTCCCTGGTTAAGTTCACTTATCATATACAAATCACACAATAATAAATGTTACATTCAAAAGACAGAAGAATGTTACATTCAGAGACAAACGCCTACCTCCAGAGTGATCATACACGTTTATTATACAACCTAAATAAAAACAAAAGGTAGCAACTGTAATTTTATGAAAACGACTAAGAAATTTGATATTTTTTTTTAATGTATTTTTTTTACGTAGATAATATAATAAATTAGAAAGAAGGTCGAAAGGTCTTTTGACATTGAAGCTTTCACACTTGTATTCATTAATAAATATATTACATTCTCTGTTTAAATATGGTATATTTATCTTACAATGGCAGCTTACTCTGTTGCCTTCTTCAGGACAATTCAGATACAAACTACAAAATGTGTTACATCCAGATCACTTTAGATTGTAGATTTGTAGATCTCTAAATGTAAGACTGTGATTTGTATTTGAATGTTCCTGAAAAAGGCAACAGAGTGAGCGACCTAAAAGTTGTATTTATTACAAAAACCACAATAATTTTTTTTTTAAGTCTTTTTCGACATCTGAGGCCATTTATTTTTTTAATTGGTAGCCAATATAATAATTTTTTCGCTCAGGACGGGAAGCGAACCGCTCACCTTTTTGATACGTGAAGCGAGACCTCTATCTCTGAATTTATTCATTGATAAGCTATCTATTTCTGATTTCAACAGATGATATAGGTGTTTCAAGAATTAAAGTTTTGGTGCAATGGTCGCACTTGAATATGGTTGAAGCTCTCGGATTTCGTTTCCGGTCCACGACCTGAACCCTCTAATTAAATCTCAAAACAATGATTAAATCAAATGACGGCGGATATATATTGAAAACTATTTCTTTAATTTGATTTAAAAATGGATAGAAAATTTGAAATGTGAAACACTCATTTAAAATTAAAATCCATCGAAATAATTTATTTACTGATAAAAAAATAATAGGTTAAGAATATATACAGATATATAGAATATATACAGAATATACAAACGTTAGAGCAAGCGCAAGGCTCTATTTTTTTTAGGACATACGTTCTACT
>JAAAKE020090600.1:0-20891 GCA_010014785.2 Anisolabis maritima | reverse complement strand
ATTGTTTTTTAGGAAGTGTTTGGTTGGATGGTGTGGTGACGGTTATCGCGTTAGTTGGTTCGGCTCGGATCCGGGGCTTCAATCTCACCACACCATCCAACCAAACACTTCTTAAAAAACAATCCAAACAACCACTTCCTACAACACAAAGACAAACACAAGCGTCGGAAACATCCTCACACACAACGACTCGAGAGTAGGCAGATTGAGGCTTCGAAGTCAACCCAAACAGAACACTAACAACACTACACGCAACCAAGCCCGCCCTAGACCTCAGAGCGAAATCCAAACCACCAGCACATTCACCGACCAAATTTGAAGACTAGCAAGATTGCGACCCCGAAAACAAAAACAAACTACCTCCACCATCACTTCCTAACACAAACAATTTCTTGAAAATGGCTCCAAAAGGAGAGCCGAAACGTCGAGTTAATCTCAACAATCAACGCGGACCAACCCGGGAAAACATTATTCCATATATATATATATATAAAATTTCCTCCCTTCAATATTTTTTTGTAAAAATTCTCTACTCAAAAGACGAAAACCAAAATTTCTAATTGATTAATTTAATTTAAAAATTAAAAGAAGGAATTTTTATTCTATTCATAATTCATAATTAATTTTTCAAAATGCCCACGCAGGATGGCAGCTGCTGCCATCTCTTAATCTCTTTCCAAAATTCATTCAATTATCGGCACTCACCTTTATTCTCGCATTAATTGTTGACCATAAAATAATAAATAAATTAATTTGATAGTGTTAATATATTTGAAGAATAATTATTATATATTATATTTTTATATTTAAGATATGTAAGTACAGATTGTTTTCAATATCACTCATCTCACTGTTTTATAAATAAATTTCCCCATTTTATCTTCTTTGTTCCTATGAAATTTGCCTTGATATAGAAGATTTGGAAAGGCTGAACTACTATGTGGAATAAATTATATTTCAGTTAAAAATAAAAGATTAAAATAAATTAGTGATTATAAAACTGGTAGAAAATTACCATTTTGTATTAGTTTTTTTTATCAAAAAAATTAAAATTATAAAACTGTTTTTGTAAGGTTAGAAGCTATTTGAAGTTTCACTTTTCTTAATTATGATATAAAAAAATTATTTAAAGTCTATATATCCACAGATGACAAAAATAAAAAAAATGTTTTTAAACCACGGCTTATTTTAAAAGGAGAATTTCTCAGCAAAAAAATTATTGTTAGTATTCTTTGCAACCAATCCGGAAAAAATTTTTCTTTTGGGAAGTTAAAATTTTTGGTTTAGACCAAGCTTGTTTATTCCTTTCAAAATAGGGAGCGAAATGTTATATTATTTAATTATATTCATTACCCAATATATGAATAATAATATTATTAATTTTAAATTAAAATTCCTGGGAATATATTATTAAAAATATCTTAATATATTCATATATTCTAAAAACTTCATGTTAATTTGATTTATTTACAAGATAATTTTTCTGTTACACCCATAAAATTGGTCCATTTGGCTCTAAATGATGTGAAACCAACCAAGAAGATTTTTTACCTTAATTGATGTAACCATTTCCGACAAAAAATTGATTTTGAATAGATAACTCACTAAAGCGGACCTATATATTAATTAAAACTTTTTATTTTAAAGATTCAAAGCAGTCAGACAAAGGGTAAAAACAAACATCTATTGTCCACTTTTCGAATAACAGTAGAGCTTATCAACAGCCCAAACAATCCTCTCCAAGCCTCTTCATTCATCCAAATAAATCCAAATCTATCAATGTACATATAAGAGGATTTTAATTAGATAAAATACAACTCAATTTATATATCAAATATTTTTTTTTCACTGATTACCATCGGACCGTACCATATCTTGGATAGTTCCGAGCCATATCACTTACTAAGTTGTATTTTAAATTTTTAAATTTGGCCTTTTTATTTTAATAGAAAAATATATCCTCTCGGGACGACGTTTGCATCCGCGTTCCTTCGCTCATCCTCACCATCATCTGGTTCTAACTTTTTGCATGACGTAGTAGTACAAGGATGGAAAACATGAGACATTCTAGGCACCATTGTTTATATTTATAATATAGTTTGTCCTTTCTCTTTAAAATTTTCATTTCAATAACAATTAAGAAATTATTTATTATCTTTATAATTATATTTTTTAAATTTTGCGTTGAAATAAATAAAGGTTGATGTATAATGATGAGAATATTGTAAATTAGATTGTTTTACCTGGTAGTTAGAGTTTCAAAGGTTCGGTGCAGTTTTCCCCCATATTTATGAAAATTAATATGGCCCTCATCGGGCTACGCCCCAATTAATTGGACTATTAATAACATTTTTTAAGTTTTATTTGTTTGTCATTATGGGTGTTAAATGAAATTTTCAACTCTAAATACGAGGGTTGCCTTTTATATTTCGGGATTTGAAATGAAAAACAAATCTTTTTGACGGCCAAATGTTCATGCAATATTGAATGTATGCTGGTCCCACTAATGCCCAAGGATACCTCAATCTCACGATAAGTCACATCACGATCTTGCAGTATCAGTTCACACACAGCATCAATGTTTTCCGGAAGAACAACCGATTTTGGACGATCTTCACGAAATTTGTCCTCAACCGAACTCGGGCCATGATTGAATTCGGCAAACCATCGATAAACAGTAGTCCTTGATGGTGCTTCATTGCCACAAGTCGAATTAAGTTCATCGATGCACTGTTGCTGGGTTAATACACGTCTTAATTTGTAAAAAATAACCGCTCGAAAATGTTCACGATTTAATTCTATTTTTAGCTGAGATGAATTTTTTCAAGTTTTTATAAACTACACAAATAGCGCTCGTATGTCAATACGTTTTCAGGTTGTATACCATCCAAAATGACAAACTTTGCAATAGAGCACTAGTTTAGCGCAATCCCGAAATATAAAACGCAACAAATTATTTCCAGTAAATAAAAAGAAGACCTCGTGTCGGAATTGGTAAGGTATCATCAATGTCTATACAGAAGATGGGACAGCGTTTAGATATAGGAGTAGTTGGCTAACTTGAAATTAATACATGAGGAGGAATTAGAAATAGGGAATCAAGTGTCTTCACAGGGGGACACAGATGGCTACTTCCAGAAATTGAGGTGGGTTTCTCCATGTTTGAAAGGAGGGTAAATAAACAGGGATCGCAATAGGTGATCCTATACGGTCCAAATGAAATGAAAGTAAAATTCATCTTAACCGGCGTGATGGCCATAAGCGAAATATAAATTCAAAAATATAGGATTATACAAGCGATCTAGCTGTGGTTTGGTCTTCTATTATTAATAGAATTTTATGTTTAAGGATTAAAACCTTATTAACATTGTTCTGATAATGGGCATGATCTATCGTTTTCAAAAATTTGACAATAGCCATTTAACTATTCATATTTTTAACGCTTGGCTCTTACCTTGAATCCTCATTAGAAATTTATAAATATATATTAATTTTCTTAGAAATTAATGTTAATTAACTTTTTTCTTTTTTACTAAATGTACAAAATTATTTTTCTTACTCTTTATAGCTTAACTTTTATTCCTAAGCCCTAAGCCTTTGATCCCTTGTCTGATCTTCTCACATTAGACTACCTCTCTAGACAGCCTCACTATACGGCCCTGATTAACTGGCTATGTTTGCTTTGTTAGTTTTTACGAGATGAATATAAATTATTGTACCCGGGGTCATTTCCACTCCACTTCATTTACAAATCTATACTCGCGGCTTTCGGCTTTTATCCCTTCTGATTTTTTTTATATTAAGAGAAAAAAATCGTTTCAAACCAGCTGCCCCTTACCCTTTCCTTTCTGAGGGTGGATGGGAAAACCTAGTTAACAAGCCCACCTACGCAAGGTGTCAAAATTGCCGAGGGCGCATAAAAAACGTCCAGATGTTTTACCGATTGTTTTATACTACTCAACTGATCAGGGCGCCCAGATGTTATCATTAGTTTTCAAAAATCGAGATTTGATTCATTTATATAAATGCATATGTGTGTGATTCTAGAAAAAAGATTTTAAGTTCAGCTGCTCTCCTCTTCCAACTGCTTCAAAATCATAAATAATTTATACTTGCCTTTGAAATAAAATGATTAATAATATTTAGTTGATCCTCCTATAAATGAAAACCATGAGAACCTGAGAGATAAAATCATGTCTTACTAGGGTATTTTAAAAAATTAAGAATAAAACAATAATTATAGACAAAAGGAAAAGATATAAGAAAATTGTGAATTTAAAAGTTAACTTTATAAAACTTCACAAATTAAAGATTTTATTGTCTTTATAGGGTCATTGTAACTAAAAAAACGAAACAGAGATGAAATTTATTATCAATGTTAGCAGTAGCGAAGACATGAGGGGAGCTCAAATATGATTTTTAATTTATCATACCTATACATAATACCTGAAGTTCCTAGCGTTTCTCCCTTATTTTTTAAATGGGCAAGAAGACCCATTAATAAATAACTTTCAAAAGTAGAATCTTTGCAGTTGGATATAAGACATCGAAACAAAAAAATGTGGTACCTATTCTAACCTAATTAGGTAAAAGAAAATTATGTGTTGTTAGCAATAACAGAGTTTTTTTTATTGAATAAGTTAGTTTTTCTTTATTTACAAATGATTCTTACTGAAAATTTAATCTAAACTTATAGTTTTTGCAATTTTTTTCATGTTTATAACACATCACTCAATAAGTCCCCAGGCTAACTACTAAAAAAACATTTTTTTGCGAAATTCGACTTTATTCATCAACATAGTCTTCTTCAAGAGTGAAACATTCATTCCAACGCTTCTCTAACATTTCGATGCCTTTTTGGTAGAACGATTTATCTTTGGACTCAAAATAGGTGTTTGTTGGCTATAACTATGCCAATTTGATGCAAATCCCTCTTTCCCTGAAGCATTTTTTGAGGTCTGGGAACAGTTGGTAGTCGCTGGGAGGCAGATCCGGCGAATATGGTGAATGAGGAAGCAATTCGAACTTCAATTCGTGCAATTTTGCCATCGTAGCCAACTACTTGTGACACGGTGCATTGTCTTTGTGAAAGAGCACTTTTTTATTTTGCATTTGGGGCCGTTTTCGCAATTTCTTCCTTCAAATGCATCAATAATGCCATGTAATATTCGCTGTTGATGGTTTTTCCTTTCCCAAGATAATCGACAAATAAAATACCTTGCGCATCCCAGGGCCAAAACCTTACCGGTCGACATTTGCGTTTTTGATCGCTTCGGACGGCTTTCACCGGCAGCTCTCCACTCAGCTGACTGACGATTTTATTCCTGAGTGTAATGGTGGATCCATGTTTCATCTATTGAATATCGACGCATTACGATTTATCAGTTTCAAACAGCGCTCTGAATCAACGACGCGTTGCTGTTTTTGTTCCAGTGTGAACACAGCTTTCTCATGGACAAATGTTCCTGCAAAAAAATAATTGCGATTTGACTGAAGTGAAATGCATCCACTGCGATAATAGTGAACATTTGGTCACTGATATACCAAAGGACCCTGAGTTTAATATTCAAAAAGAAATAAAAATGTTGATGCTGGTAAAGAACTATTAATATATTGAAGTTTCTAATCGCATCAGTTATCAACTATTCTCAAAAGCTCTTTCTTCTTCTGTCTCAGCACCTTCTATCCCTCCTCCCCCTCCTACTTTTGATAATCATAATTTTCCACCTATTGGTGCTAGTAATAATAAGAACTTATTTAATTTCTCGCAATAACAACACAAATACTTCTAAGAAGAGGTCATCAATTGAAGATAATGCCAGCACTGAAAACACCTCAAACAGAAAGGAAAGAGAAAATCATCCTCCTAAACCACAATCAACTTTTAATTTTCCAAGAAGTCAGATTAACATCGGTTTAGAGTGTCTTTATGGGCACAAAGAACTTCTTCCAGGGCTAGATAAAATTCACAACTTTTGGTGGAAGATGTTTACTTCGACACACGACCATCTGGCCCGTATATTTACAACTTTTGTAAGGAGAAAGCAAACGATTCCGGAGTGGTTGGTGAGAGGAGGCATTGTGCTAATCCCCAAAAATGGGGATTTGTTCAAACCAGAGAATTATAGGACGGCCACTGAATACCATTTATAAGGCGTTCACGAAGATCTTGAATGATAGAATACTTTGGACAGTGGAACTGGTCTGGCAACAGATATACGAACAACATGACACAAAACGCGGTAGTGAAGGGTGCCACAAAAACCTGCTCATCGACAGATACATCTGTCAAGACGCTATCCAACACAAGAAAAATCTGTCGATGGTATGGATCGATTAACGAAAGGCTTTTGATGCAACACCTCATAAGCTCATTATCAACTTGTTGGAAAGGCTCCAAAGGTACATCAAAATATAGTTGGTTAAGGAAATAATCACTCTGGTCGTCCTGTGGAGAATGAAATTATATTATTATATTGTTCCCTCAAGATAATAAGGATTTTCTTTCTAATCATTTCACACTCCCTGAATTTTTAAACTTGTTGTACGAGAAAAAAGACTCATCCCCAAGCCCTGACAATATTAACTACTCTTTAATAAGAGAATTACTTACGTTGCTAAAAAAAGAGTTATTAAGCTTAATAAACTGGTTCTCTGACAACAATATTTTTTCCCATTTATGGATCGTGCCTAGTGTTGTTCTGATTCCAAAGCCCATCAAAGACTACTCATTAGCCTCATCATTTAGACCTATTACGTTAGCTTCCTGTGTAGAAAAATATATGAAAATATGTTAAAATATCGCTTAGAATGGTGGTTGGAGCACAACAATTGTTTCTCAACATTTCAACACGGTTTCCGTAGTGGTAAAGGCACCCTGGATAATTTAACAATTTTTTCCAACGATTTATTACTCTTTTCTTAATAGGGGCATCACAACTGCCATATTTTTGGACATAAAAGGAGCATTTGACCACCATTAATATACTCGCCAAAAAGTTAATTTCGATGAATTTTCCAAATAAATTTATTAATAATAAGATATGTCTCTATCAAAATCAAAATATAATTGTTAAAAATAACTATTAAATTAGTCCTAGAAGATTATCATTAGGCCTTCCTCAAGACCCGGTATTATCTCCTTATTTATTTAATTTATATTTAGGTGGAATGGAGAGAGTTCTGACCTTAGAAGTCAGGATTCTATTTGCCGACGATTTATTAATATATACAACATCTCACTCGATAGAAGAAAATAATGATGGATTATCTCAGTCTCTTCAGAATATTACTAACTGGCATAGTGAACATGGACTTGAAATTGACCTCGAGAAGACAAGAGCAAACATAATCACTAAAAAATTCCTTGTTTTATTAAAATCTAACTAGTGAGCTGCTAACCGATAAGAGGGCTGCTGTCAAAAATATAAAATTCAAGTTCCATCTTCAATTTCCGTGATTAACATACAAATATTTTCTTCTCTAAAATTTCTATAACTACACCTTGATTCTAAATTAAATTGGAAAGATCACGTTAATCACATTGCTGAAAAATGTGAGGAAAAAATTAATATCTTAAAAGCGATAACAACAACAAGCTTGAGGGCAGACCCCTCCTCTTATTTAAATTTTTATAAATCGTACATCAGACCACATTTTGACTACGGATCTGCTTTGTTCGATAGTGGTCCTAAATATGTTATTAATAAGCTTAACAGAATGCAGCTTCGTTGTCTTAGACAATCTATGGGAACTCTAAAAACTTCTCCAATAAATGTCCTCTTAGCAGAAGCTAAAGAAATGCCTTTGCATATATCTATATCCATTAACGAGATTCAGCAATTTTTTATTAGAAACAATTTGAGGAAAGAACCAACATCGATTGTTAAAAGTTTTCGCTTGATAAATGGTTTTAACTGCAAGAAATTCTCAAAATTTTCACTTTTCTGTCATCAATATGAAAATCAAATTCATACGACAATCTCTCTAAATTTCCTCATCCTAGGCATATGACCAATAATAACAAAATATTTTTGAATTATATCTATTCTCATTATCCCAACAGTTGTATAAAATATACTGATGGATCAAAAAATTCAATTGATACGGGCTTTGCCATTTGGTATCCTACCAATATGGCTAAAGGCTTCAAGTTACAAACTGAATGTTTTAGCCTATTATAAAAATTGTGACATACAAAACAATTGTCTTATATGCACTGATTCATTAAGCGTCTTAAATACAATTAAAGGTTTTCCTAAGAATAAAAACCTATCATATACAATAATTCTTGAAATGTTTGAAGAAATTCAATACCTAAAATCATGCAATAAAGTAGTGTCATTGTGGATTCCTGGGCATTCGGGAATTGAACACAATGAGATAGCCGACAAATATGATCAATTAGTAACAAATCAAGGGAAAATTTTTAATGGTCCAATGTGGTTTAATTAAAAACATCTTAAAAAAGATTGCGTATGAGGACTGATAAAAGTTTTGGGACAATAGCAGTCAATCTAGAGGATCATATCTCCATGATATAATGCCAAAAATACCTTCCAACAGATGGTTCTTTAAAATGAAAAATATTGGTCCAAATTTTTACACTTAGATTAGGTCATGAGGTAACTGCTGCATACCTACAGTATATAGGATTGCTGAGAGAGATCCATTATGCGATTACGACTCCTGCTCCTTTGATGATATTAATCACATTTATTTATCATGTGTTAAACATAAAACTAAAATAGATAATTTTTTTAATGAAATTGAATCTGTGATTCCCTTTCCCACTAATTCTAAAAAAAATGGATGACGACGTAGTATTTAAGTAATTTGTAAAGCTCATTATTTCGGTCAGTAGAATAAATTAAATATATATTTTTATTTTTATTTTAAAATTATTTAATATACATTGGTACTGGCCAAATACTCATTATGCGAGGCCAATAATGTAAGGGGGGAAAAAAAAACTGGCACTAATATTATATAAAATGGGTTTGAAAGCAAAAGGAAAGCAAGTAATGTGAAGTTTTTAATTTCCCCTCATCTTTCTTTTCACTCACTCAACTCTACTAACCTTGTGTAGGTTACAATGAACTGAAATCGAGTTTAGAGGAGAGAACTGGCCTCGCTCCCCATCATACCCCCTTCCCGTTGGTTTTTTTTTTCTTTTTTCTTCAAGACCTCTCCAATCATATTTTTTATTAAATAAATTTCTTTTGATTGATATAATTAATTATTTGAAGAAGTAAAAATGCTTAACAAAAAAAAAAATAAAAATTTATAATAATAATAATAATAAAACATGTTGACGACTGTTAATCGGACAGGTTTTAGAATAATCTCCTCTGCTCTATTTACACCCCCCCCTCCCACACACAAACATCTTTATAAACAAACGGGAAGACTTTGCAAGTCCAAAAATATTAATGTTTATTTCTTCAAATAGAGTTTTTAAAGCGATGCACTAAAACTGCTTTTTTTTTTTATATAAAATGTCTCTCCAAATGATAATACCCATCTTTTATCAAAATTCCAAAAAGATACTTATCCCGATTTCGCCCAACTCCTTTCTCTCTCCTGTTTCTGATTCGTGCTAAATTGAAAGAACTCGTGTTAGCTTCAACTAAGAGGGTTGGAAAGAAGAGATTTGAGTAGCTCAAGAAGGGAGGCTTGATAGATGGGGGACGGTCTTTCCTCATGAATGCTTCAATGGCTTAATGACAAGACTCCCTAAAAAAAAGTTAATTAATCTTTTAGAGAGATAAAATCGAAAACGTCTTTAGGGAATTATCAGGTTTTATAAGAAGAGTGATTTAAAAAAACAAAATTATAAAATGAAAAACATTCCTTATTAGAGGTGGGAGGAATTGAAACTAGCAATATTTTTCTTTAAAATTATATACTACTAATGTGACGTTTCATTAAAAAAAAAAATGTGAAATAGAGAATGCTTGTAAACTATACCTGGGGCCAAAATAATAAGACATATAAATGTGGGTGTGTGTGTGTCGAGTTTAAAACCCCAGAGCAGTGCAAGCGTCATATTATTTTGGACCCCAGGTAAAGTTAACAAGCGTCCCCCATTTCACATGTTTTTTTTTTTTAATAAAACGTCACATTAGTAGTATATATTAATATATATATCTCAATGGCCGCACACTCACAATTTGTTTTTAGTCACTAGAAGCCCTTTTAATAGGTGGCCCCTACCTAATATGTTTTTTTTCAAAAGAAATTTTATATAAAACTATTCAGTGGAGTCCCCAAGTCTCCATATTTACATTTGCCCAGGAACTCATGAAGTTATAACGCGCCAACTTCCCAATGCAAAATTTTATCAGATTTGTTCTCCTAGCCTAAATTTCCTAATCTGCAGCTTAGAGTCTCTATTTTCTTTCACTACCCTCACTCACCACTCATCAGTTAAATTTTATCTAAATATATCTATATAGCTATTTTTTGGTTGACGACCCTTGGACTTTTCCGATCAATCGACGAAGTAATACTAATTATTAATTTTTCAATTAAAATATTTTCTATCCATTTCTTCTTTTATTATTTGCTCCATGACATAAAAATACATTTTTTCTCTAGGCATATAAACAAGAAAAAACTATAGTAGGTTTGTGAAAGAAAATTTCTGAGTATTTTCCTCTCCAAAATAATTTAGTTAAATAAAGAAAAATATCCAGTCTGTTCTAAATCACTACTTAGATTTTTCACACCAAACTCAAGCTTATATTTTGAGGGTCTCGATGATGTTGCATTCTCTTTTAATTTTCCACAATTGCTGACGCCGGCTCTCCTCCGACATTTACCGCCTGTCAAAAGCGTCTTAATTAAAGACAAACACTTGAGAAATATTCCTTACCTCAAAAACAAAAAGTCCTTAAAAATATACTATTACAGGCTCATTAACTGGAAGTTTCTATCTATAATTTAAAGCGTAATTACTAAAAATTGCATTTTTGAAATGTTTCTTACGCAGTTTATGTCGAGACAAATTTATTATACTAATTACCATTCCAATTAGTTCTCATTCTAATATTTTTTTAAAAAGAAACTCTTTAGGACGCTACTTTAATTCTATTCTGGATACATTTAACCGCAATAATGAACTATAAATATACAAATATTTATAGTTTACGTATATCCCAAAATGGAGTTAGTTTTATTTAATTAAAATGCTATTAGACTTAATTATTCGTGGTTTTATTAGTAAGTTTTTATCAAATATAACCACCACCAAGATCTCGGAGCGGGAGAATGGTTTAAAAATGACAACCAAAATAGACCCAAATTTGCTAATTTGGACTTAGTCAAAAATGCCACAAAACTTTTGCAAATTTACAGAATTTACAAATGTTCGAATTAAATTATTGTTCCCCATTTTTTAATGTAATCCATTTATCTATTATTAGATCTGCCCCTTATCTGGGTTTGATCTTGTTTTTAAAATCACTTATTCCATTGCCTTTCATATTCACGATATCATTTTTTTACTAGAAGAAATTTTTGTTTTGACCTTTTTTTGAGCGCCATATAGTTAGTCTTTATTCACAAAAAGTTAGAAAATTAGGTTCAAATACATAAGAAAAATTAATCACAAGACATAAGAAATATTAATTAAAAATTGGCAACGAATTTGCAACACTATCGGGCTTTATTCTCTCAAAAGAGAAAAATTAAATTCTCTTCAATTTGCTAAATTAAAAATCTTCCAAATGTTACTTCTTAAACATACCTATGTAATATATATATATAGTATAGGGAAAGTATTGCGATCGCAACAAAAATCGATGTCGAGATTTCAACAAAAATACATGTTTTAAGGTCCCGTGAGTCTAAAAAAAAAGGCCTCGTAAAAGGGTCAGTGTGTGCGTGGGTCTGTCGATGAACAAGATTTCTCAAAAAAAAATGAGGAATAAAATTTCCTCAATTCATTTCCACTCTAAATATCTCTTCCTTTCTTGCATAGTCTAATATCTTAACCTTTTCCTTAAAACCCTCAAGAGTCCTTTCTGATATAATTTCTGTTTCTCCTTTTCGACCATTTTTCCAAAAGTATGCATGCACTAATCTAAATGACATTATTTCTTTAAATTAAACTTACATTTCATTTATACATGTATATTTGAGTAGAAACTAGATTATCCGGACGCAATGAATCTAGCTTTTTATATAATATATGTTTCAGTTGTCGTTTCAATTTAAAAATTTTTTTTTTTTCAATTTTTTGGGGATTTTTCCTAATTTTTTTATTTGTATTTGATTATCCAGACGATCCCTCTTCCAAATTAATCCTTATCATCTATTATTTCTACTGTACTCTATATACTCATATAATTTTTTTTTGCAGATAAACACTCTCTTGTAACGGATGCTGGGAAATTATTTGTTCTTGATCGTCTTTTAAAAAGACTTAAAGAAGGGGGGCATCGAGTGCTCATCTATTCACAAATGACTCGGATGATCGATCTTCTTGAGGTAAATAAACAATTATTTTTTTATTAATTTTTTATTTTTTTTTTTTATTTTCTATGACGTATTTTACGGACTCTCTAGAATCAGTGGTGTCAGGGTAACTTTCAAGCTGAATGCGAGGGAGGGTTCTCGTTTCCTTCCCTAAAAAGAAGCATCAGTTATAAAGAAGGATAAATGAACCTGGATTAACTTTAGAGTTATAAGCTTTAACTTTAACAACTAATCGTTTTCACATAAACTAATTAATTACTTAGCTGCCTTTAATATTTATGATTTAAAAATATAAAAATACAAACAACCAAAAAATAGACTAGAGTAAAGTGGGCCCCAAACAATATTGGGAGGGATAAGTATTAATACATTTCAAAAATCATTTAATAAATAAATGTTTTATGAATTTCCATCAAAATATTTAGAGCGGATTTTGAGAAAAACTATAGTGAGAAAAACTATCGTATTTTTGATGGTATACATATTCAGAACGTATTGACATTCGAGCGCTATTTGTCTAGTTTACAATAACTTGAAAAAATTCATCTCAGCTAAAAATGGAATTAAATCGTAAACATTATTTTTTACAAATTTAAACCTGGATTAACCCAACAACATCGATGAACTTAATTCGACTTTTGATGATGAAGCACCTTCAAGGACTGTTTATCGATGGTTTGCCGACTTCAATCCTGGACGTAGTTCAGTTAAGGACGAATTTCGTGAAGGTCGTCCAAAATCGGTTGTTGTTCCGGAAAACATTGATGCTGTGCGTTACTTCAAGATCGTCATGTGACTTATCGTGAGATATCCTTAGGCATTAGCCTGACCAGCATACATTCAATATTGCAGGTCTGTATATTTGGCCGTCAAAAAGATATGTTCACGTTGAATCCCACATAGTTTGACAATTGCACAAAAACAGGCTCGTGTCGATTGGTCGAAAGAAATTCTCAAAAAATACGATCGCGGTGCTTCTTCTCTTCTTCTTCGCTAATGACATCGTGACAGGTGACGTGTATCTACGGGTATGAACCCAAAAGTAAACAGCAGTTCACTGTATGTGTCTTTCAAGATGAGCCAAATCCAGCAAAGGTTGCTTGCGCACAAAGCACTTTGAAGCAAATGGTCGCCTGGTTTTTCAGAAAAACTGAACATGAGGTAACCGTTCCTTTCGAGAAACGTAGAACGATCAATTCTGAATGGAACACAACCATTTGTTTGCCAGAAGTCTTCGAAGAAATAAGGAAAACCAACCGCCGAAGACGATCATTCTCCACCACGACAATCCGAGCTCTCACAAATCGACTCAAACAAGTGACTTTTGAGCATTCAAAACGTCGATTTGATAGGTCATCCGCCATATAGTCCTGATTTGGCACCCAATGACTTCTTTTTATTTCCTCCTATCAAGAATAAATTGCGAAGGCAAAGTTTTTTGATACCTGAAGAAGCGGTTGATACGTTCAAAATGCATATTTCTGAATGGGAAAATTGGTTCAAATGCATGCAAAAGTGTATTGATCTTCATAGAGAATATTTTGAAAAACAATAAAGCACTTTTGTTGATAAATAATTGTTTTTGATCTCAAATCCCGAAATATAAAAGTCAACCCTCTTATAAGTAAGCCTTTCTCACTGAGAGGTGGATCTAAATGATACCCAACACTAACCATTTCCATCATTATTACAAAAAACATATTAAAAATTGTTATCACAATATATTGGATGTTTTATCACTTAATTCCTTGATTTTTGAAATATACTGTAAATATATTTAAAAATTTAAAAATAAGATAAAGTAATAATAATAACTTTCCTATCAAATAAGCTAATTCTATCAATACATTTAATTAAAATTTAATCGATTTCATAAGCATTCTTCCCTATTTATTTGTTCATCATTCCTATCAATAAAAATTGATGGAATAAATATATAAATAAATTTCAATCCTTTTAACCAGAATTTGAGATGCACGACTAAAGGTGATCCCAATAGGCTTTAATCAAACGCCTACTGACTAAAAAGCCAGGCTAGTAATTTGATCAGACAATCCTGTAAAGATGCAATTTCAATGACAGCTTGAATGCAGTCACGTATTTGAATCCATCAACATAGACGAGGAATAATTTCTAAAGCACAGGCTACCTTTTCACTTAGCTTGGGATACTATAGAATGGAATCCATTATCCTTAAATTTCCATGACCACAACATATCAATAATATATTAATTAATTTCACTCTATAAACCCTCGGCTGTTTCCTCGCAAGAATTATTTATCGAAAAGAAAAAAATAGCATAACAGGAATTTTGACCACTCTACTATACAAGTTTTTTTAGCTGGATAAAGAAAGTGTTTTGCTATTATATATTTATTACCATTAGCTAAAGTTTGGATTATACACATATATTATATTCACGGTATTTCAATTTTTAATATGATAAGTTATAAAATAACAAATTCAATTATATATTTATTTTTATATTTAGATATTATTCCACATACATACATGTCTTTTGAGTTCCTTATAATTCCTTATTAATTTGTACAAAAATATAAAAAAATTAAATATATCGGGCCGAACGTTGCCATCACGCACGGCTCTCCTTCCAATTTTTTCTTTTATAATAAAAATATAAATAAAATATTTTTATGATATACATAGCAGAACAGTGTGATTTTGGCGAGCTTCGTCCCTAAACTGGATCCCTCCCTTTATGATATAGGCAATATATTTTAAATTTTCATTAAAATGTAAATGGGAGAAGAGAAGATTGGGAGAATTTTTATCTCTTTCTAATTTATTTCAAATTTTTTTAAAATTAAGCGCTAACCTTCTGACAGACTCCGTTTATATATTATATTATTGAGTATTGATAATCTTTCCAATAATTTTTGTCTATTAAAAATATTCAACAAATTCAAAGAAAATTTTTAACATTATTATACTAATTAGAAATATTCATTTTTATTTGAATTTAATACTCGTTTTGAATTGATTTTTTAAAAAATCGTGGAATGGATTTTATTTTCTTATAATTTTTTATTTGAGACAAATCTCTTTATATACCATCCTCCTCAACTTTAATTGGACAACCTGTTTCTTTGGTTTCGAAGAATCCGAAAATAATAATTTTAACAATAGGTAAACATTCATTCCTAATTATTTAGTAAGACGAAACAAAAAAAACAGGTTGTCTAATTACTTTATACCATTTTTTTGGGGTCTATCTCGCACCAACAATTCAGCGCCCTTACGTTGTGGGAGCCTAAAAAAACTAAACAGTCTTTACAGGGGTTCTTGGTGCGGCGAGAATCGAATGCAAACATTTTTATAAATATATATATTTATTCATAATTAAAGGCTATTTTAATTTTTTTTATGTGCATAAACAAATAAAACTTAGATAAATATATATTCTGAGCACCAGAACGAATTAATTCTATAAACATTTAATTCAATGGAGAAAATTGATTCGAGATGTGAGTTGTTACTACGAATTGCCGATTATCAAATGACCGATATGGCCAATTACCGATTACTTGCTAATTAATTGGTGCAACCCCAATATTTAATAAAATACTTTGGCTCTTATAACTTGCTTCAAGGCATACATTGAATATTTATATCTCATTCATACGAATCAAAAATAAATTTCGAAATTTCATCTATATATTCAATTATTTTGCAATAATATATTTGGATCGTTTATATGGTAATCAAAGATATATTTTAAAAATTTTATTCTTAGAACAATGAGAGAAACCCCTCCCCCCAAATATTATATTATTACCTATAATTTATTTAAAATACACAATATCTTGTATAATATTTTTCATATTTAATGATTAATGATTAATTTTTTTTGACAAGTATTTTTGGAATCTGAGGCTTTAAACAATTCAATTATTAATTATTTTACAATACAAATTAACCAGGCATATTTATTTACATCAATTGGTATCCAATTAAATAGATTTTATCGGACTGCCCGGGATCCGAACTCACACTCCTTGTCATTAATGACAAAGTCAGTATCTTTAACCTCTCTGACATTGGAGCGAGGGGGAATGATTAATTTAATGAGTTCCAAAAAATTAAATAATTTATTATAAAAATTTACTTTGATATTTGCCAATCACTCTTCTAAACTGTTCCTCATCCTTTTCGATATAATGTATAAAATGCAAATGTTATATATATATTTATTCTCAGAAATAAATTTTAAAATTATCTCTTCTAAAATAACTGGGGTTTAAGAAATAGTTTCACTTTGTCAAAGATCTCTGCCACTCCTTCCAACAAAATATAATGACCCCATTAGATTAATTTATACTTAGATTTTCTTTTTTCACAATGACAAAGATAATGAGCAAAAAATTTTATAACTTCTATTTCAACCCCAGTTAAAACTTTATCTAATTTTTCATTTCTCAATTTTGATTAATATTCTAAATGTCTTATGATATAAATAATATTTCTTGAGAATTGTTTTTCTGGCTTCTCCTTTCAAACTGTTTGTCTTCAGTCTTGATTAAGATAAATGTACCCCGACATATCGGTACCGTTTTCCATTTTAACATTTCTCAATATGATTTGAATGTATTTGGATGGTCGTTCTCTTTGTCATTTACTTTAGAGATATTTTTTTAGGTGAAGAAAAGAGAGAAAGGAGTGGGCTTTGAGACATTATCACGTGGTCGCAATTCGTGGGAGAATAGTTATGCAAAACTTTTCGGACCCCTTCGCTTGATGTTTGTTTGCCGTCAGAGTATGGTGATTTGTTCGGACGAGTAACTGTGTAAATTTGCGTGCGTCATTGAATACACGTCATAAAAAGATGCTAAATAATATAATAACCGACTAGCTACTCTAATTTGGTTTTCATGTTTTTATTTATTTTTTTTTTAAAGGAATCTATTAATCGTTTTCATGTTATCATATATTTTCTTTATGAATCCATTCAATTCATTAGATTCCTGAGATGCTTTCGTGAACGGAATCGGAGACACATCTCAAACCCCAAATTTTGTTGCTAGCTATTTATCGTTACTCCGTGAAGGGACTTTATTTTCAAACATCTCTTCCTGTATATTTGATATATGATATATTCTTTATTTATTTCTGCTTGCTCTATAATCCAACCTAATTAATTTCTACTAGAGAAGATATCCTATTTTGAGGAGAGACTCTCTAGCTTCTTAACAAGACGGCTTATCACATCAACTCGCTGTCCTCAGTTTCCTGAGGGAGTTTTGTGATGTGATCCAAGGTCCAATCTTTTTGAATATTTGAGAATTTATTGACATTAAAGATTTATTCAAAAAATTAATTATTCTTGAAATACAAATGGGGAGTGAAGATCATTAAAAGAAAATAAATGAAATAGTTTTACTAGCGAGAGAAATAATTTTCAATCTGGAAAAATAAATAAATAAAATTAATTATTTCGTCAGTCAAAAACATTTTTCATTTTTTGGTATTTTTTAAAATGAAAAAATGATCTTTATTATTAAAAGATCGATAAAAAAAATATTCATTTTGAAAAAATTCAAGTTAACAAGAAGAAATAAATTCCGTTTAAAGGTTTTAATCGAAAAATTTTTTTCTCATCATCCTCATGCCGCGAAAAACCACCCACAATTCGTTTTGCTTTAATTGTCAAAGGTTCGTGCCAATTTAAAATTTTTTTTATTTCAAAAATTTTATTGTCTCATAAATCGCTGAACTCGAAAAACACGTACAACTGACTCTTCATCTTATAGCTTATCAAGCGTGTTTTTTTTTAACTATCAAGAATAACATGAAGAAAAGAGATTTTGAAGCGTAGAAAATCTGACATGCAACGGAAGCAGTGGGTGCCTTCTCTTCCAAAAAAAAAAAATAAAAAAAAAAAAACCTCCCACACATTATATATTTAAATATACTAAAGCTTCATGATAAACAGTTAAAGAATTTTTAATTAAAAAAAAAACAACATTCTTATCTTTCTCTTTGGATTCTTTTCACAATAACGTTTAGGTTTTAGTTCTCCTTGTCTTTGGATTATCATTATAGTTAAACCCCGCTTATTTCTGCTCTATTTAATGCTGTTTCGGTATAATCTGGTTTATTTTGAAGTACATTTTTACATTCGGGTCTTTAATGCGCAAACAATTCCAAAAGATATATTTATATTTGCAGAAGACAAAAGGTTTAGAATTATTATTATTGATTCACTAATAGTGTGAGGATTAGACTTCAGTATACACATAAAATCTCTAAGTATTCATACCACAGAAGTAATAATGATAAAATTAATTTTAATATGGACTGATAACGTGTGTCCTGCTAAATTATTGACTTCTTTTAAAATTTTAGCTTAAAAAAGAACTTTCCACATCACAAACATATTATAAATTAGTTACTCGAATATTTCTGATTTTCATAAATGATTTATGTGTACATATCATAAAAAATCTCCATAATTGATGTAATCCAAAAATAATAGGACCTAATTCATGTTACCAAAGGAAATAAAAAAATATTTTTATTCTATTCTGGTTCTAGGTCTTCTAGTCTTGTTTCACCTTTAATGGAAATTCCACACGAAGAAATAATAAATTTTTTAGATATAAGCGAATCTTTCTATTCCTCGACTATAGTAGTAGTAAACCTAAGAAATTTACTTCCTTCTTGTCAAATATCAAATAACTTATTCAATATTTCGAATATATAAATTTATAGTCGTGTTTGATATTTACCGACAAAATATAAATCTGACACGGGTTGTTTTGAAAATTTTTTTTACGATAAACAGGTTTAAATCTAGTATCTACTATCTAATTGAAGATCTGTTTCAGATGAGATTTCTCGAAATTAAAATTGAAAGTAATATCGCCATGGTAGTAAATATCGAAGAGGTCAGTGATTTATTATATAGTCACATGAATCTCTGTATATTATCCGTTTAGTTCCGCCAATGTGCCACCTTATAACTTAAGTATAACTCATTCGAAACACATAACGTACACAAACACCGGTTGGCCAGCCGTGACCAACACGTCAGTAGAGTCCCACGGGAAGAAAGTTCAGTGGTGGTCATCGGGGACCCCTGCAAGTCTAGGCAATCCCTGAACACCTCGGCTTATTGCCAAAGAGGACGACGGTTCTGTGTATACATTAAAAAAAAAAAAGCAAAGATTTATAAACAAACCACTTATTCCTTCCTAACCTAACACTTTCTATTTTCTATATTTAAAAATTCATTTTTAAATACTTTATTTTGAATTCTACATGAATTTTATATTAGGATAATCACTGTTGAACGAATTTTGACATTATTGTTAATAGGTTTCTTTTTAATTGTTATTATCCATAAGCCTGTGGCCATAGGCCATCAATAAAATAGTAAAATACATTAATAACAATAAAATATAATAATAAAAGAACATCCAACAAGAAAAACACTTGTAAATAATCCTTCTTTCTGTAGGATGCGGGCCGGTTAATTATATTTTAATATTAGTAGAGGTGATGAATTTATGGAGAACTTCTATGGTTGGTAGGTTGGCTTTTTTTATGAATTGATGAAATGTCGGAGGGCCTCTGAAGTTGAGTGTTAATAGGTTAATCCAAAATTATTTGAATAATAACACCGCCCATTCAATCTCATTTTTATCAGACGAGAAATGCTTTAGTCAAATAACTTGATGGAGACTTAATATTTAGTTAATTAATAAAATAAAATAATTTTGTTCTGAAATGAAATGAAATATGCTATATATATATAAACCAAAACATCCAATTTCGTTACTATATTTTTTTCATAAATTAATTCATGATTAGATTACTAGGCTACCTAAATAACTCAACTAATAGATTTTTAGATTAATTGCTCCAGAGTAGACCAGTTGTTAATTTCTAGGAAGATTTAACAACTGCGCCCACTGGTAGAAGAGCTCTGGCGCAATTAATCAATAAAACTATTAACGAGTTGGATTTTTTTAAGCTTTTTTGAGGCCATATAGACTTTAAACAATACTAAGCATATTTATTTTAACTAATTGGTATAAATAAATTTTCATCGCTGGGATCCGAGCCCACATCCCTTGGCTTTGAAGGTTATGAATATTGACATTGTCAGTACCTCTCGGCCATGGGGTGGGGGATTGCTAGGATTCCAGCAAGCAAAAACGAATTTATTCCCCCAATATTAGCTCATTATTTATTCATTTTATAGTTTTAATTTAACTATCGTTTTCTAAATTAGGTTTTTGGACTCTGTTAACTTTTATATAGATTAATCATTCATTTAACAATTCCCCCCCCCCCCCCTCCCCCACTCGTGGCCAACAGGTTAAATATTGTCGATATTTGATAACCTAAAAAGCCAAGGGATGTGGGTTCGGATCAAAGGCAGTCCGAT
>JAAAKE020090589.1:0-20894 GCA_010014785.2 Anisolabis maritima | reverse complement strand
TTCTTAGTCAGTTTATCACTCGCTTTAGCGCTTTCTGATTTGGTCAGTAATAAGACTCAGCATATGATTTTTTTTTTTTGTGATTTTCTCTTAAACTACTCTAATAATATTGATTAAATGGTTGTACATCTAATAAATTAGATATTATTTAAGATGTTTTAATCATTTTCTAGTGGGGCACTCAATTTAGGATTTTAAGAATCCATAGAAAAGATAGGAAGACTCGTTGCCATGGTAACAAAATATAAATATTTTTAATTCCTATATTTGCCCTTGACCCTTAGATCAGAGGCCGAGTTCTTGCTTCTGATCTATAGGTCTGTTGTGTGATGTGGGGCCTTCACACCAGATTTTTTTAATTTCAAAAGGCATTCTTTCTTCTCTTTGGAAATATTTTACCTATATTTTAACTAGAGAATTATGAAGTTAAAAAATGTTCAAAAGGACAAAGTTTTCAGTATTTAATAATATATATTTAAATATAATATATTTTTGATTATCTATTGATTAAAATATTATCCATGCCATATTAATTAACTCATATTTTGATTAGCATTTTTTTAAACGACGATAATATAAAAAATATTTAATTAGATATATATACAGGTGTTTATGTTTTTATTCACCAAAGTTTTGTGTGGATAAATATCTGATCATAAAGGTACTATTAAAAAAAATTTAATAAAAATCATTTAAATGAAATTTTTTATTATAATATTTGATTTTTTATAAAATAATTATTTATATACTCTGAATATATCTCAATTAATTTAACTATTAAACTAACTAGGGAATTATAACTAGGGGGATTATATGTATTAAACTTTATATAGCTAAACGGATTTGATACATAGTTTTTCTATTTAATTTTTTTAATAAAATACTTTTTTCACTCCTGAGTTTCTCTTTTGTTTAGAGCTTGATTAAGTTTGGTCGAAACCCCTCCAACATTCCTACTAAGTTGTATTTTTGGTTTTGTGGTTGTTGAGAACTTTCCCCAACAGATAGACAAAAGCAAGTAATTCGATAATTGAGATTCCTTGGGAAACCCTAAAAATAATTAACTATCGAATTAAATTTATTTTCTTTTTTTTTTTTATTAAAAAAATAAAAAAATAATTAGAAAAATAATTCGTAGCTTCTACTTCTTTTTAATTTATTTATTGAACTTTGTAAAATATGTAGAAGAAAAGGTAATTTGTACGTGACTCTAATTTAAAATATACTCATTTAAACAGTGAAGGTATCAAAGTTGTTATATTACCAAATGAAATTAAAGTTACTTATTAAAATTCTGAGAAGGAGGTGAATAAAAAATTAAATAAACTATTCAATTAAAAAGAAAAATGAATAAATTTTTTTTATAAATTAATATTTTTTTATTTTTTGGATAGTTGTGAAAATTAAATGAAATCAAATTTAAATAGGCCTTTACTGTTATTCAAAGGATAATTAAAAAAAATTGAAAATTTTAATAATAATAATAATTTATTAGAGTTTAAAAATAAAATAATTTGCGGATCGAGAATTGTATATCTTATTAATTATTAATAAAAAATACTATATTAGGACTAAACCAATATTATCTTTCTAAAGCCCATTTCCGAGATGTTCTTCCAAGTCCATATTTTTGGTTCGTATGAACGAGCACAGCATCCATGTTCGGTCATCGAGTCAAATGGTCTGTGCAAAATTTTAAATAGCATTTCAATTCATATCTGAATGGCTGAGATATCGCCATTGAATACTCCACAGTTGCTCACAGACAAAATACTTTGGTAATATATCAAAGCGGAAAAGGGTCGAATGTCCCTGGGGCAAATGGCAACCGTAAATCCAAAACTCCTCTGTAGAAATTATAAATATTAATAAACCTTTCCACTTTTTGATATTTTTATTTCTAAAAAATAAATTAAATATGATTTATTTAAAACAATTGTTTGATTTTACATTTTTTTCCAGGGACAAAATTATAAATCGATGAAACTAATATGGAGTTCAGACCGGCCAGTCGGACGCTTAAAAAAAAGGAGAAATAAAGAGTTACATAAAGGGAGTAGACGAGAGAAGTAGCGAGGGAGTAGCTAAAACATGTTCAGGGGGCAAGAATATAAAAATTTTATCATTTGCCAGATTGATCGTTTTTTTTTAAGGAAATAAACTTGATCTGCTAAAGCAATTTACGCCCATCCCTCTTCGCTATATATGTCCCTAGTTTTGACCCACATACATTTTTCATTATAATTACATTAATAAATTGTATCATAATTCGTTGTTTATTCCAACAAACAAGAATAACAGATCAATATTATCTCATAATACCAAATTGTATATCAAAGTGCCCCGCTTCCCCTAAGAGGCTTAAGTCCTCCCTTTATTCCCTGGTGTAATCCAGTGCTATTCAATTTTCAAATGGTTCTTCTCCTTAAAGGATTGTCTAAAACTTACTTAAATATTTATTTATTAAACAATTTTTCATGTTTAGAATTGAGCCATTTCTGCTTTTAGCAAATAAATAAAATAATAAGTTAAAATGAAATTTTTATATTTGTTTTAAAAAACAAAATAAAATAATAACAAAAACGTTTTTTGGAATTTTCCAATTAAATTAATTATTATGCATAGGTATAATGTTAGTTTCGGATAAGAATAATACATTTTATATAGTCATATGATTTTGTTTAAATAGAAGGTCATTTAAATATATAATTGATCTGTAATTGTTGGAAAATCCAACCTATTATAAGATCTCATATTCTATTCACCTAGACCTTACTCTTCACTTTAACTTGTCCTTGGACAGTTCCTGAACCTGAGATCATTTCCTTTTATTTAAAAAATTTACCGAAATTTTTTTCCTGCTGTTTTTTAAAGTCTGTTTTGGAAATAAAAGTCTAAAAATAACCAGTAGTGTTAAGGATATGAATTATAAGAATTTATCTGTTTTGAAATTTAATTATAAACATGTGGATATGAAGGATTTGCTGGAGTAGACAGCCAAGTATATTTCTTTATTATTTATTAAGCCGATGATTCGGTTTTGTTGAATATAATATTGCAAATATAAACATAAAAATAGAGATTATATTATAGAATATCTTCAGTTTATTTCTTCGAGTGCCCAAAAAGTCTTCCAGGAAAATTATGCTATTGTAAGATTTCTATTTTCAACCTCCAGGTAAAACAAAATGACATCTCTTTATTAATAAGTAAACTTTATTTTTTTTTTTTTAGAAAAAAAAAACCATCTTCAATCTAAAAGCTGAAAAATGATTTTTATACTTTAGTGTTCCATACGTTAAAGTTAAATAAAAAGATTTTATTGATCAAAAAAATGAGTTGAACCAAAGATTTGGAATCTATATCCATCTGTCTGTTTAGTTTACAAACTGACAAGAACAGCGAGACATGAATTCTTCATTTCAATGGAAACTTTGAATTCTGTCCATCAGAAATCTTTTGAAAAATTAAAAAAGTTAGATATGAATAAAAAGCTTAGGCGTTGGCTTCTTATTAAGTAACTTTTTTTTTTAACATTTAATTATTGTATATTTAGAAGCAATTTGTCTCATAATAAGTTAAACAATTATAAGCGGAAAAAGTTAAATTCCATTTTTCCTAACAAATGAAAAAACTTTGCTTTCTCATTTTAAATTTAAAAAAGAGCATACCTTTTATATGAGTATATGAAAGTGTTTTGGAATATTCCTAGTTTTTATAAAAACAATTACATCATAAGATGAATGGGATGATACCAAGGAGAAATACTATTTTTTTAATCTTCTAGTGATTGTCATTTATAAACTTATAATGTCATTAATTTCAAAATTGCAGGAATTTTTCCAATTTCGCGAGTTGTAATCCCCTCTAATAGGTATATTTTAATTGAAAGGCACTACTCCACCACCGATCTATTCAAATTAAATAAAAATTCTCTATTATCTTTTCTAAATTTTGATAAATACAATTAAGTGATAATGAATTGGTACAGTGACGCTTTCAGCTCTTTAAAAAAAAAAAAAAAGATCAAATGAAATAAGGTAAAAAAATAAAAAGTTAACAAGAATTATTTGCCTTACTACTAAATTAACTATTAATTAATTATATATTTTTAAGATAATGAATTTTTTATACCTTAATTGAAGGACTGAGTTGAAGAATTCAAAGTTTCCAAAAAAAGTAAAGTTGAAAACTTATAGCCTAAATAATAAATTTAAAAAATAAGAGGAGAAGGAGAGAGAGAGAGGTTTTATTAGAATAATTAATTTTTCTATGAGTATAGAATAAATAATTTGTGAGAGGAATTTAAATAAAATAAATGTTTTTATATTTATATTATTTTGTTTTTTAATGAACTGAAAAGGCCTCAATTTTTCTACTTATTTGATAATTAATAATAAGAAAATAAATTTTATATGCTCTTTCTAGACAAATGTAACACTAAAGTTTCTCAATCTGGTTTCAATATTTTCTATTAAAAATATAGACCGTATATTTTTTTCAGAGTGGCAGGAACTCGTATATATATAAAATGAATATCTCATATACAGCCCTTCTTAAAATGACTGATATCTGTCACATTCACAAATTGTAAATAATTTTTTTTCTTGAACAAAATATTTTCTGATTCAATTTCTTTGCAATAATATAAAATGAAAATTCCATATCACCTACACGGGTTGGTTGTGTATTGTTTTAATTGGATGATGGAGGCGGGACTCTCGATGGCAAGCCAGGTGATGAAAATAAAAAAAATTTATATTCTGTAGCTGACATTCCGAACATCCATCACACTCATCTTCAGGATAACATCTGTATTTTTATGACAATTTTATTTGATCTGAAGAAGAACATGCCGGCACTCGAAACGTTGGCTACAGAAAATATATATATAGGGATATGGAGGATTTTTAAAAGTCTTTTTCGGCATTGAGGCCATTTAGACTTCGTCCTTATTTATTTTTATTAATTGGTAGCCAATATAATAGAAATAAATTTTGGACGCTCAAGACGGGAAGCGAATCACTGACCTTTGGTCCTCTACCTCTGCGCCAAAGGACAGGGCTATATATTTTTATTTTCACTGCACACCGGGACTCCCACCTCCATTATCCAATTGAAAAGTCCAAATGGGTTAGAAAGTTTTTATTTTTATTATGGCTTTTAATTAAGAGAAAAAAAATTCGTCTTTGTATATCTCATGTTATATCCCTGTCCCAAGATTCCACTTTATATATATATCTGCGAACAACAAACAGGTCATAAGCTTAAATTTCTATGACTCGTCGTTTTAGAGGCGTTTGATTACAATTCTAGCTTACATGGAGAAATCGTATTAAGAGATTATACTACATAATATAATATACCGAGTGTTTATTTTGATTTGTCCAATATTGAATGAAGCTTTAGATAAGATAGATGTAAACGATTATATCAAGTAAAATTATTATTTTGCATTCGAACATTAATAATTACTAAAAATGTCGATTTGTTTGAACAATTTCTCTATTTAAAATTTATAAATACTAAGTCTATTTTTCCAAAACTGAGATAAAATGAGATATATAAAAAAGGATGAGGTTGTCAGTCTGTTCGTATTTAAAACCTTAATTTAAGAAAAAAATTTCAAAAAATATAGTTATAAATTTTTCAAAAATAAATAAGGAATTTTATTAATAGTTATATTAAATTTTAAGAAAAATAAGATTAAAATATCAAAAGAACTCTATAAGGGAAGACTTTCTGACCGATGCGAGGGTCGCCTAAAGTGGGCTGCTGAACTGGTAATAGATAAAAAATTGAATAGTAGAAACAGTTTTAAAAAATAATTCATATGAATGGAAGAATAAATATATTAATAGTTTAATTTTAAATTTCATTTGACAGATAATATATTAACAAAGAAGAAATAGCTATATACTGCTCTATATACCCCATAGGTTCCTTTATTGTATAAATTATTTATTCCACTTATATATTGTTATTTAGTTTCAAAATATTCTGGGATAAATAAAAAAATAATTGTTTTTTTTTTTTTTTTTTATTTTATATTTAAAGTATAATAAAGAATGTTATGGTCACATCATTCCTAGTTTTATTTCATTTTTGATATATGAAAATTTCATTACCTTTATTATATATGTATATTTATTATATAACACTTCATATTTTTTTCCATGATTGCTTAAAATTATTTCCATGAAAAAAGTTAATCAAAGCAAGAGAGCTCTCGAATCATAAATTTTTTTTTTTTTTTATTTTTTTTTATTAATTATTTATATTTATTGAAATGGATAAATAAAATGAAACTGCTTATTCCATCTAATATTTAATTTGGGTTGACGGTGAACCTTCATCAGCAAAATCTACATGGTTAACGGGTAGATCGATCTGCCATGTGTAAGATAGACTGAAAATTACATTAAAGATGATCCTATTAATAAAATAAAAGCCTTGGAAATAATAGAGACAATTTTTATTGACTCCTCTCTGTCCTTAACCCTTAGGACTATTAAAGGATTTATTTTGTAAAAAAAAAATTGCTTGAGAAAATTATCAATCTGTAGAGAAGCAGTGGAAGACAACCAAAACCCCCTGATTGGCTAATTTGCTAGCGCGCAAAGATATTTAAAGCTAAGATACCAAATTTTTAATTAAAGATAATGAATAGCATATCACATATCTATATAGATGGAAAGGATTCTTTAAAAGCTTTCCAATGATATCAAAACTATGAAAACTCTGAATTTGGTCTTATACATGGAAAAACTTATTTTATAAAATATAATAATAATAATCATATAACGTTGCGTTGTAGGTGAACATGTTGCATTTAAGCCAATAAAACACAGGTAAACCGAAAATGTAATTATTTATTAATGAGTTTCAACTTCAAAACTTGAACATTGTTATTATTATATTTATTTTTCTAAAGGAAAAATAAATGAAATTAAATTTATTTATAATTTTTGTATAAAGGATAATTCCATTAAGACTTAACAAAAAATAAGATATTCTTCTTTTATAACTTTTTAAGATCAGGAGAGATGTTAATAAAAAAGTTAAGAAGAGTGTGGATAGACTTGGGGAACTTGTAATCTGATTAAATTTTCAAAAATAATGTAGAAAACTGTAAATGCTTCTTTGAACAATTTCCTGGTCTCTAGTTGTTAGTAATCAATCTAATTACTAATTAGATTTGAGGAAAAGAACCTGTGTGCAAACAAGAATATTTAAATGTAAATTAATAATAATTCAAAATATTTATATTTGGTGCAATATATTCTTCCATTGTTTTTTCCTAGGAATATATGAAATATATAGTATAAGAAAGAATAATGTTCGTAAAAAAAAATCGATTTCGAAATTTCACACATTTTAAGGCCTTCTGAGATAAAAAAAAAAATATACCAAAATTTACCTAATACTTCATTATTCCGCTCGATTAATCGGTTAGTTTTTAATTCTTCCAAAACCAAGGATAGTTGTAATAAAAGAGTTTTTTTTTTTTTTAATAATAGGAAATATTGTCATCTAAAGCAACTTCTTTTAATCCTCTGGACCTTAGAGAGGAAGAGGTCTCGCTTTTCGTCTAATGCAATAAAATTTAACTAATTACCATAATACCAATTAATTTAAATAAATATGGACGGAGTCTAAATAGCCTCAGATGCTAAAAGACAGAAATCAATTTTTTAATCAAATTTAAATTTATATAAAATGGCATTTAGCAAATACAAAATTAGTCAAAATTATCTATTAGATAATTAAGTATATAAAAGAATACTGAAAATAAAAATATAGATGATTAATTGTCTGACAATTAGAGCCGCTGTTTTTCGCAATTCTACAGGGATGAAAATGTCACATTTGATCCCCTCTGGACTCTGATAAATAATCGATGAATCAGCTAATAACAAAATAACATAACGATCAATTTAGGTCCTAGATAATCTCCATATTGCATCAAGCAATTATAATTTATACTAATTATAGCATTTTTCCAAAATTGCAAAAATCAATCAAAAAGAAATTAGAATATATGACTCAAAATTAGATCATTCAATGGAAAAAACATACCAGAAAAAAAGTGAAAAAATAAATATTAATTTATAGCTAATTGTATTAAATCAGTCGAATTTTTTTTATATCAATAGACCTTTTTTTCTTCAGCTTGGTTGATTGTTGGCAATTTTGTTTCAATTAAGTCCTTGGGTGCTCTAATTCATTCGTATTTTACTTTCTATATAGTATAGTATAGAATAATATGAGTTCGAAAATATCATTTTTCGAATTATGTGTGCTGTTTGTATGTTCGTTAACACTATATATACCTCGACCACGCTTTAATATACGTAGATCAATCAAATTTTACATACATGCATTCCAGCATAATTACATATTTCTATCAACTTTTGGGCAACCTCAAATGGCACTACCTGAAATGTTTTTCTAAAAATCGTAATAATTCAAATATGATTTCACTGAGAGGAATAAAATGTTGTACATTATATCAAAATCAGAGGTAAAATTTGGTCCACTTCGGACAATCGGAAATGGTTCGTTATCTGAAACGTTTTTCTCATAATCGTGATAAACCCAGAAATGATTTCGCTGAGAGTAGTCAAACAAAAATAGATATAATTTAGATATTAATATATTTAGTAAAACCTACTTTTCCTGTGTATATGAGTCGAGGGGAGGCCACTCCTTCATTTAATATATATATATTTGTTTTTTTAATTATTTACTTATATTTTCTATTCAAAAATGTAGCTATAAAATATTATATACAAATTGCTTATAATATAATTAAAATATGTATATGTATATATTATTATTATTGGTATTTGAAAAATTTTATTTTGTAAAAAAATATTTTATTATTTTATACCCTTTGGCTGAATAAAGCCAGAGGAAGAATAAATAAAAAAAGTCCTTGGAGCAGAGATTTGTTTTGTTTCATGATCCAAAAGTCAGTGGTTGGCTTCCCGTCCAGAGTAATAAATTTTAAATAATTTCTCAATTAATTTTAACAAATATGGATGGATTTTGAGACATATTTAAATATAATTCATTGTTAATATCTATATGATTTTCGATTCCTAAAAGCAAAAAAGCCATTTGGCTTCATTCGAGTCTCACATTGTGTAGAAAACTTTTTTGGAATCTGGAGACCAAATTCGAAAAATAAAAAAAAATAACTTTCTTACATACCCTCCAATATCTTTCTAGAAGCTAAATTAAAATAAAAATTTAATAGTGCTAATTTTTTAAGTTTAAATAGATGATAATATTTTCGATTTAAATTTTTTTAAGTGTATGTATTATACATTAAACAAAGTATGAAAGTAAAATTAATATTTTATAAAAAACATCTTTTCTCTTAACTTTTTTTTGAAACGGATAATTAATTATTTACTAACAACGTTTCAAGTGACATTGACGACTTTGGATATTAAACTTTTTCCAGGTCTTTTCCACGGTGATGAAACTATGAAGTGAGCCTATAAATATCCTCGCTCCGGACATTTTCCTTTTCTTCCCATGATATGGTTTTTATCTTAATTATATTTTTTTCATTTTTTTAATACAACCCCCCTTCTACATCTTATGTTCCGCTTAATATTTTATTCCAAGCAAGTCTGATAAAAAAAATATATTTTCTTTTTATTAATGTTTATTATTCTTCTGTTTTTGCTTGTGTTTATCAGAGGGTTGAAAAGCTTTGATAATTTATTATAATGTATTATCTGTTTTTACTCTAGGAAGCAAACATGCCCCGGGGAATTATAATATAAAATTTCTTTTATTTTTTTCAGCTTTTCAAAACATGAATTAAAATAAAAAACATCTTAAGATATTCTCCCTAGGTCCTCTGTTCTTAATATCATATAATGCAAATTATATTAACGGTCATTAACTTAATATATCTCTACTTATAATGTAAGTGAGTTTGACATTGAGAATATATAAAAACAAGGACCAACTCTAATTTTTATCAATGATTAGAGTGGTAGTAAATAAAGCTGATTAAAATAAGAGGGGATGAAATGAGAGAAATATTTAATATTTACTGAGTATTATATTTATTTATTTACTTTTAAACAAAACCCAAAGAAAACTAAGACTAAAATAAATTTTTTCCTAAGTCTCTTCGGCATGTGAGGCCATATAGACAATTTATATTAATTACGATACATGTAATCCAGGAATATTTATTTATATCAATTGGTATCCAAATGATATAAATAAATTTTCAAGTTTTTAAGCGAATGAAAACGACTAGAGAAGAGCTTTGAGAGCTCTAAAATGGTGATAAATAAATTATGATTTAACGTAAAAGTTATATTAATATTTATACAATATAGATAAAATACGCTCCACGCTTTGTAGGTGCTTTTTTTTTGGTAGAATTTTAAAAGAAAATGTTTTACTTCCAGTCCCGGAGAGCCAATTTGGACTAAAAGAGAATATAATTTTTTATATCTCACATTCGTTTTATGACTCGGTTAATTCTACCTGCACTTGGAAAGAAGTAGGTCAAACTAAACTAAAAATCAGCTGATTTCAAGGCTTTTGCTTCCTCTTTTGTTTTCTGCTAAAATTTTTACACACAAAACAGGCCTTTGGATCTTAAATAAAGAAAGAAAAGAAAAAATGAGAAACAAAGAAGTGTGCATTTTATTTTTATTAGTTTTATTTTTCTCTTTCTTTCGTCAATGGATATGGAGGATTTCTCACCCAATCCCGTGGCCAAAAAATTATTAATAACTTTAAAAAGGGCCTTGTCCCATGATGCAGAGGTAGAATTCTTGCTCCACGTTCCAAAGGTCAGTGGTTTGTTTCCCGTTCTGAGGGACAAAAATTTATTTAAATTATATTGACTTCCGCACATCACACAATTTTCCTGACCTTAGGTAAGAGAAAATTGTGTGATAAAGCACCGTCACACTAAATTATTATTTTAATTTAAGTATCCAGGTCATTTTGACTACATATAAATTAAAATGTACGAGGGGAAAAATCGGTTGCTACCATTCAATTCTTGTTTCTTAGATACCTATCTGAGGTTCCGCAGGGCTTATTGCTTTTTGACAACGATTTGGCTGTGCCTCTTCTTTCCGGCCAGGCCCACCGACGTTCTCACCCCTTAACAAACAATGATGTAGTTTAATATGTCCATAAAACAAAGGTTGAATTGTTTTGAAACCTTTGAAATTAATTTTTTTTTTAATATTTTCTATAACCAAGGCGTTACTTAGAAATGTCTATACTAAAATTGAAACTAAAATTGAAAATTTCAATTTCTTCCAGTTATCTCTCTTTCATCATGAATAAGGCACGTTGGATTCTAATGGTATCTAAATAATATTACATAGTGACAAAAATTAGACACCAAAAAGATTTAGTGAATTGTGATGAGACCATACTCTAAATACCATTGATGAGTCATCAAACTATCAAAAGATGCGATTTAATTCTACTATGAACTATTAAAAAACCTCCGATTGAAAAAATTAATTAAAAAAAAAAAAGTGAAACGCCTATGTCCCTAATTTGCTGGAGATCCTGGTTTGAATCGTTGGATTCCTGGGATGACAGGAACTGAATGGTTCGATCCCGCCAACCAAGATTAATTTTTTTTTGTTTCAAGCAATAGTAGAAATTGAAATATGTAAATATATATAAATGAATGCTGGTTTTACTTTCTCTTACCTATTTGAAACATAGCTATCGCAAAAAAAAATCATTGTCGAGATTTCATCGGAAATACACGTTTTGAATCCCCTGTGTCCAAAAAATGGATCTTGTAAAAAGGGGTGTCTACAAAATTTCTTAAAACGAAAAAACTCAAATTTTGTATTTAAGCTAGGGACCTATGTAGTAGCACGAATGTGTTCCATAAAATCAAAATTCTAGTAGATTTTTAATTTTTTTCAATTTTCTCAAATTTTGCTCAAAAAATTTTGATTGAAATTTATATAATAATTATTAGATGATGTTTGAAATGTATGACCCCCAAAATTGTTTGTGGCTCACTCCTGTACGTTTTTAGGTTTTTATGATTTTCTCTTAAACTATTCCATTCCTATATATATATATATATTGATATTGATATTGATTATATAGCCTGTACATTCAAAGGCTACCTAGAAGGGCGACGCAAAAAATCTAGTGGGACAGCACATCACTCAGCTTTCTCTACTTTAGGTCAGAGGAAGTTGTGTGCGTTTAGAAATAAAAATTTTAAAAATTAGCCTTTTTTGTAAAATGGAGATAGTTTATTAGTTGTTCTTTAAGCCTAGAAAAAACCCTTTGTTTATTCTAAAAATCGGCAATTCTAAACTTCGTGGGCGCAACATTAAGTAATAAACATATTTTATAAAAGAGAAAAGCCTTTTATCTCTCACACTCTCCATTTTATTTAATCAAAAGATTTATTATAGCTGATCTAAAAAAAATTTCACTTACATATTCGATTCTTTTTTTTTTTCTATTCATAATTTATCTCCATATTTTTTCAAAAATCAAGTTTCTCATAAATAAGTGAGTTATTACGATTTTTAGAAAAATGCTTCAGTTTAAATACCACTTCCAGTTAAGAGAAATCGCTCAAAAGTTGATAAAGATCTATGATTTTGCTGTAATCCACGCATGTAAAATTTGGTTGATCTACATTAAAGCGTGTTCAAGCTAGAGTATTAACGAAGATATACACAGTCAGACACACAGACATAATTGGAAAAATGCATTCATGGAGTTCCAAACTTCAAGAATAAACAAAATATCGGGATCAAATTTTTTATCGATTAAAATACTTTCCTTATACTACATATACGAGAAAGTAAAAAGGATTTCCTTATTCAAAATTTCTATGATCGCTCATATTACTATTTTACTAAGTAAAGACTAAATCGTGGCTGTAATATTTAGTTGTAAAGAACTGAGCAGAGACAACCAAAAGAAATATAAAAAGAAATTATTATGTAGACCATATTGAAAATATTTTTTCAACTAACTTTGTCGAATTGTTCTTATGCTTTAATACTAAATAAAATTAAATTTGAATGGTTTAAAATAATAACATATCCTTTTGTAAAAAGTTGTTTTTAAAAGAAATATAGAAGATAACTCACCTGTAAGTAAGAAAAATTGAAATTAATATAACCATATAATATTTAAGGTGATGTTCACACTAGAATCAATGGGATGAGAAGCAAATTTTGACAATGTAAGAAATAAAAGTTAATGAAATTTTTCTAGAACCGAGGGTTTTATAAAAAAATAAATATTAATTAATAATGAAAAGATTTAAAAATTGAAAAAAGAGCAGTATCATATAGCTATTTATTTTCGCCAATATTCATGGAGGTTTTAAACATGGAAAATTATGATATATTTATTATTACTATATAACCTATTTTAATATTGATAAGTTTCCTTTAGTAATTATTTGCACAATGTATCAAAATCCCAAAAGAGGAGTTGGAAATTCAACGATTTCCTAAATAAAGTCCGCCTTAATTGAAAATATTATTGTATAGTTTAATTCATTATTTCATAAGGTATGGACCTAACGAAATCAAACAAATATTTATATTATAATAGCTGAAAGTTTTATAAACGATTGGTAAGCATAATTAAAATTTTATCCATGTTTGTATTTTATTATCAAACAACTGCAGCCGGGTTCAATTAATATTAAAAGAAAAAGATATACAGGAATGAGAATGATGTAAGAGTTTTTGTCTTTCGGCATCTGAGGCCATTTAGACTCCGCTTTATTTATTTATATTAATTGGTAGCCAATTTAATATTAATTAATTTTCGTCACTCAGGACAGTAATCACTTGAAGCGAGACCTCTATTTCTGAAGGAAGGAGTTACTGCAAGTTTAAATCAAGTACTAGTTTTAAAACCATCAGCCATTTGGCAAATATTTGAATTTAACAAATAAACAGCATGTATTCTTGCTTTCGGGGAATTAATTACGAAGTGAAATAATATCAAATGGAATTTAATGTCAACATGACAAATAAACTTTACAGGTGCTTGAATTAAGAAAGTTTTAATATGGCGTCAAGACATTAGGATTTAAAAAAAACTTTGATTAACTTTTTTGCTTTAGCGTCTATAAAATTAGTGCATAACGTTTAATATAGATATAAGAATGATATTTTTAATTTAAAAAAAAAAATTGAGCTTGGAATTAAATTTATTTATGAAATATTTTCTTGTTTTATTAATTCCATACTATGAGGAAGATATTAGAAATTCGTCTTTTGATGGCCTTTACTTATTGTTTAATAAGCCCTAACTTTATGTGAAGAGAAGGCATCAGAATATCTTCACTAGCTACCAATTTCTTGTTATGTACATTTTTTTCTACCTCTTTCTAATTACCAAATATTTCTTTTGGGAACTTCTATTACGGCAATTCCACTCACGCTGAAAACATTTATAGAGCGTAGCCTTGCTGCATACTCAACAGTTAAATTAGACATGAATTCTCGCATAACTAAAAAAATGTCTGATATCAAATTTTTGATTTCAGATATGATAAATGAATTTTCCATATAATATACCTTAGAAACGCATTTCCATATAAGAAAATTGACCCTTGTAGAACAGTGTAATAAAGAGAGAAGTGTAGAACAGTTTCAGTAGCATTCTTTTTTTATATCTTTATTTCTTTCTCTTACCTATATATGATATATTTAGGGAGAAAGTATTGCAATCGCCAATTTTTTACTCACAGTTCTAGCCTTCTTCAACACACAGATGTTTTTTTGGGTCTCTTATACTCGTAAAATAAAAAGAAGGGAGAAAAGAGAAAAAATTTAAAAGATGTGAATTGTTCCACTCCAAAAATGTTTGAAGAATTTAGAATAGAAGCCAAAATCGGTAGACACGGAAACTAGAAAATAAAGATTAAAAAAAATTTTTTGATTTCCTTATTTACCCTGCACTCGTCTCTTGAGAATACAAAGAATTTAAATTTTTATAATTCATATAAAATGAATAAACTTTTTGATGAATCAATTCTTGATTCTTGAGCGTTTCTTGAAAGTATTTATATAAATGTTTGCCAAGTGCTGAGCTCTACTTCGATGATGGATTTGGTGTTTCACATAAAATTGTGAAAAAATATTTTCTAAAAGAAATATTCTGAGACTGTTTGAAAAATAGATTAAAAGAAATGGACATGTTATATTAAATCTTCATTTTACATGTGTACTACTATTTTATAAATTTTCCGACATCAATATAACTAGACGAAAAGAGTTTGCATTCTATTATTTATTATTTCCCATCCTTATTTATTCATATAGATTATTAGCTATTTTATTTGAATAAAATATTCAGTTTGAAAGATAGCTAGTGGGTCAGGGGGGCGGGGGGTGGGGGTTTAAGGTGCCTATCAAGGTGTAATGTGATGTAAGGCTTCATTCTATGCTTAGATTTTAATGGAAATGTGTAATGAGCAAAGCTTAGTAATAACTATTTCTACTTAAATTTGTATTTGTTTCACTCAATTGTTAACAAATTAATTTAAAAACATTATTATTTGTTTGAGGAAGATGAGAAACATTTTAGAAAATGAGACATCATATCAGCGTTATAATTTCCGGTCAAAAAATTATTTAAAATACATTTTATTGCTTTGGCTAGGAACCGGACCTAAAATTATTCCAGGATTATGAAACATATCTTTCTTGTCAATAGAGTAGAGGGCGGGAATTTATGGATAGAATTTTTTCAAAACAATTTTGTTGACCTGCATACGATAAATGTACCAAATAAACAAAACATTCAAATAATATCAATCTCATGGTCTTAACGACCGGCAGTAAATAATTAGTAAATCCCATTTGCTTTACAAAATAATGACAATTTATAGATATATGTCTAAAGTTTGATGAACCACTTGTTTTAGTAGCACTATTCACTAAATCAACGCATAATAAATTTTAAAAAAATTAAAAGAGGTGGTAAGAGATATCCCCTTTATTAGACCTTGTTCCCGGCTCATTCATTTACGCCCGACTTCATAGCTCGAGTTATGGGTTTGAATCTCACCTGAACATGCTTGTTTTTCATTTATTCATCTCATTTCATCTAGAAACCAAATAAATTATATGTACATTTATGTAGAGGTATATATTTTAAACCTATATTATTTATCTACGAATTCTTATTTCAGTGTAGTTGTTGGTGAATGAAAAAAAAATTAAATTAAATAAAAATATAGGCGTGGCCAAGGGGTGGGGCTGGCTATGATTTTTAAATTTTGTCAGAAACATTGTAATTTCAAGTTAACCTTATGCACACTTTATCATCATACGAATTCCTCTGTTAAAGAAATCTGTCCCTATCCACTAAGAAAATGCTTGGTAAGCTCTTGAAACAAGGTGTTATTATATTATAGAATAAAGGCAAAAAATTAGAAAAGAAAAATTTTCTTTTTAATCCTTTTCGTTTGCTCTACATTTTTTCCATGTACTTGCTAATTTTCTTGACACGAATTTTTCTGTTTTAAAAAAATTATTTCTTCATTAGCTACCTACCCTTCTATTTCTTAATCAGTTATTTAATCTATGCTAAATAGAGGTCCGTCTCAAATCCTATTCCTTTTAAATTAAAAGAAAAAGGAAATTTTATTAAATAAATAAATATTTCATCGAATATGATTATATCGGTTTATTTTATTAAATAATAGATTACTTTTCTAAAATAGAAGGGTGTTTCATTTGACCACTAATAATAATAAATATTTAGATCTATATAGCTGTAGAGGGGTTCTTAAAGATTAAATTAAGGAGATTAATAAAATTAAACAAGGATTCTTGGAGTGTTTTTATTCCTCATTTTATGTCTTTCTTGCGTTATGATAGAGCGGACAATCTGTCAAGATATAGGACAGTTATTTTTTTTATTACTTACAACACACCAAGTGAGATTTATTAATAACAAAATGATAAAAAAAAAATATTTTTTTATTAAGAAAAATTTATTTTAAAATTCAAACTCTACAGACAACCTTTTTTATTGATAATTTTATTATAAAAGTATATTTCAATTAAAAAATTTCAACCTTTTGATTCTAAATCTTAATTTGGGATAATTTTTAAAACGACTATAAAAAACTGAGGCATTTTCCCCCTTTTTTCCTCTTTAACATTTAATTAAAAAAATAACGAGGCACTAAAATATAATTATAATCAAATATTAAAAAAGGTCTGTTTTGGTGATAACCAAGAATTTAATAATTAATTAAAAAAAAAGGTTATAATATTTTATTTTAAATGAAAAAATAAGGTGTGATTAAACGTACATCACACAACTTCTTTTACCTAAGGTAAAGAAAGCTGAATGATGTGCTTGCTGTCACATCACATTTTCCAATTTTGCCCCCTAGATAGTCGTTCTGTTACTCATCTCTTCATAGAACAATGTACAGTCAATTTAATCAATATCGTTAGAGTAGTTAAAGAGAAAACAAAAACCTAAAAACGCACAAGAATAGTAGATCCAAAACAATTTTTTGGGAGGATAAATCTTAATACATTTCAAAGATGATCTAATAAAGATGGTTTTATAAATTTTAATCAAAATCGCGAATTATGAGAAAATAAAAAAAAAAACTAAAAAGGTACATCGGTAAAGTAGTAATAACCATTGGCCGATTTTTTTTTAAAGCTTCGTGGTGTAAGCGTCGAGAATATCTAGCTTAAATTAAAATTTATCCTCGTATATTTTTTCGTTTTAGAGAAATCTTTATTTTTTTTAAGTCTCTTCGGCATCTGAGGCCATATAGTTATTAAACAATTATAAATTTATTATTTTAATGACTATACGAATTATCCAACATATTTTAGAGAAATCTTGTACACATTGACACTCACACGCACACACAGACAGACTCAGGGAACCTCAAGATGAATTTCCGTTGAAATTTCAATATCGATTTTTCTTTCTCATATATATAGGTAAGAGAAAGTAAAAAGGAGTAAAAAAATTTGTATAATATAAAAAGAAAAAAATTGAATTGTTCCTCAAGTCAAAAGAGATTAAAAAGGAAAAATATATTTATAAGGTTAAAGAGAAGTGTTGTTTTGAAGTAGTCGACCATATTAAAATTTTCGTAGTCCAGGGAGAAATTTTTATATTCTTGCATTATATATATTTCAAGCAGGAAGTCAGAATTTTTTTCTAGGAGAGCAAAAAGAAGTAAGTAATTTTGTTTAAAGGGAAAAATTAACCACAAATAAAAAATTTGTATGATAAAAAGAAAGATCATAAAGGAGAAATATATATATTTACAAGCTTAAAAAAAAATAAATTTTTCTTTTTGAAATTTATAATAAACCTTCTTGATTGAAATATTTTTATTAAAAAAGTAAAAAGTAATGTATAGTATACTTGTAGGGAATATAGCAGGTTATTTTTCTATATTAAATATATATAATACGTATTTTTATTTCCATTCGAAAATAATTACTAATTTGCTTTGATAAACAAAGGTGAGTGGCATTAGGATATTTACAGCTTGGTTAATAATTTAATGAATTAAAAAAAGTAAATTAGTTGAACCGAAAAATATTATACACTTTTTTAAAATTATTATATTTATATAATATATGCATATTTTTTTACTAAAGAGTAATGAAAAAAATCATGTTATTTATCAACTAAATATTTCATTAAATGATATTAATGGTATCAATGTCATTTAATTCCATTAATCCTCTATTTGATTAAAAAGATCATTTAATTCTTTTTCTGTATAAATTTTAAAATCAAATTTATGAATAGGTTATTATATTAAAATAAAGTTGCAATTCAAAGCAACGTTATATAATTGGCTTCATTGTTGGTTGAAAATATTTTTCCATATACTGTATATTTTATCCAGTTTTTTTTTTTTTTATGTAATCTGATATAAGCGAATAAGTTAAAACAAACAAAAACGCGCCGTCCTATTCCATTAAGTGTTGACGTCATATTAAAATCACGTTGAAGTGAAATGATAAAATATATAAATATATCAAATATCCATTTTCATTATATTTTACAAAAGACGAATTAGAATTTGAGGGTTATTATTTATATTAACAAATATAAAATTTTTGCCTCGAGCCTCTTTGTTTTTGAGAAATTTTCACAGATACATAGTCCATTTTGCAAGGCCCATTTTTTAAATCTCAGAGGACCTCAAAGCATGTATTTCTTGTGAAATCTTTGTGATCGCAATACTAATATATTACATATATAGGGTGTGCCGTTAGAATTCGGCTATATTTGAATTGAGGAGTAGGCGCTAGTTGGCGCGAAAGTTAGCTAAATATTTCAGTAAGACTTTCATAACACCAAAATGGCCTAGCTCGTCAACCCAAGCATGGAGTACGGTGGAAGAGCGGCGATTATAGATTATAGATTATAGTGCCTTCGAAGAACACCCACCGAAATTATTAAATTCTTCAGTTACCCAAGATCGACCGTGACCTTGTAAAGTGATACACAGTCTCAGAAAGGTCCAAGGAGGGTTCTTCCATTCCAGTGAAGAAAATATAGGTTAGGCAGAAATCAACAAGGACTCCAGAGATCATCCGAAGAGCCCAAGACATGATTTTGGAAGACCCGGGAACCTCGCTTGGGAAATTGGTCTCCGTCTTGGGGCTGAGCTTAACGATCGTGAGTCGAATCGCTCAAGAGGATCTCAGATATACCTCCTACGTCCTCAAAGTCCGCCAAATGCTCGGAGGCCGTCAAGCTCAAAAGAATTAGCCGCTGCAAGTTCCTTCTGTCCTCATTAAAATCCGAAACTGCTGGTGGCATTAAGTTTTTCTCTGATGAAAAGACCGTGGATGCCAAAGTGAACCCAAGGAACGACAATTGGCTCGCTCACAACCCCAAGGACATCCCTGTGGTGCAAGACCAAGTTTCCGGCCACTATCCAAGTCCTGAGCATCAAGTGAGGGTGATGTCATGCCGCCGCATTTCTTCCAGAAGGGCGAAACGGTCACACAGGAGGTTTATTTAGAGGTTCTGAGGAGAGTGGCAAAGCCGTGGATGAAGACTGTGGCTTCTGGGAGAACGTATATCTAACAACAAGATGGAGCACCCGCTCACACGAGCCATTTAGTGCAAAATTGGCTCTCTGACAACGTTGACATGTTTTGGTCGAAGGACTTTTGGCCTCTTAACAGTCCCGACCTAAACCCTCTGGACTACTACGTGTGGAGTGTAGTCGAGAGACGAACCAAAAAATCTTGGCACCCTAACGTCAACTCCCTCCGGGTCGCTATCGAGGTGGAGTTCACGGCCATGAGCCGCGATCAATTGAAATCAGCGTGCTCGCAAAATGTTTTGTATGTGAACAAGATATCTCAAAAACGAAAAAAGGCTCGAGGCTGAAATTTTATATTTAAGATAGGTATCCTCGAAGCTCTGAAAAAATAGGCTAAAGAGTACTAGTACTTTAATGATGTACTTTTTTCGATTTTCTCAAAATTCGCTTTAAAGATATTGATTAAAATTCATAAAACAATTATTGATTAGATGATCTTTGAAATTTATTAACCCTTATCTCCTTTCCTTTCCCAAAATTGTATGGGACTCACTTTGCTCTTGTACGTTTTTGGGTTTTGTGATTTTCTCTTAAAAACTCTAGAGACATTTATTAAAAAGGTTGTGCTTATAATAATTTAATAATTTACACAAGTTTTAAGATATATTGTCATTATCCATTTTAAAATAATGTAAGGCCCTCAATTTAATAATTTTAGAGCAACTCGTTGCCATGGCAACAAAATAATTATAAATATTTTTAATCCCATGATGCTCTTAGCATCACCTGAATTTTTATTAGATATAATATACAATGAATC